>JAHZNC010005285.1:0-15563 GCA_027744095.1 Zhuqinia jingwanae | reverse complement strand
AAAATCAATAGGGTTGGAGACTAAGACCTCTATTGCTTATATTCCACATTTGAAGTAATTTGGATAAGCTGTTCTTAAGTTATCGTGCGGACACACACACACACACAGACAAATATGGGTAAATCATTATACGCTGTATACACAGCTCCGTAATAATTAAGTGCTATTTAGGTTGCTTTTTGTGTAATGTCGTTTGCCTTTACGTAGCTTTACGTAAAATGGCATGTTTGTTTCAAAATACATCTTTCATTGTTTCTAAAAACTGCTAAACTATTCATTCTAATTTTTCAAAAAACAACACTTAAATTAGCTTAACAAACTAGCACACAAGTCCGCTAGCTGCCATAAAAGCTGAAATGCCTGACGTTTCTATGTTATAAAAATTTATTTTTTGAAACTTTTAATTTTACAAAGATTCATATGTTAATTGCAAATTAAAAAAAACTACCTGAAAATACTTATAAAGGCAGGGTAGCTCAACCCGGAATACATTCAATGCGGAAACAAAAAAATTGTCAACATCCGCATTTGGTTTTAGTTTAAGGTATATTTTATGCTTATATGAGGCTCTCATCAAGTTTACCATTACATTAAAGTTCCCAGGTACTATACCATTTAAGGTATACTTCCTTCCATATATGTAACTAGCGATTTCCTTGTTCGATTTCCATCATACCCTTTTACTGTATGATGCTCTCACCAAATTTGCAAGTTAAATATAAAACAGCTCGTTGGATTTTTGGTTATAATAAATCTGGCCAATTTTTTAAGTATCACATAATATTTCTTGGTTTTCTAATACGACCAGGTGTTGTAGATAGCAATTAGACCAACTGCTTCCTGTAAAGTTAATGGACAGATTATCAGGTCAGCTACGTAAATACTAAAACAACTACTTGTGTACATGTTGCCGTCTCGACTGCCTCGTGCTGCTCATGTATTACTCATACCACTTGTCTAATATTCGGATCAGCTATTTGATCAGTATACAAACTTTGTGAAATGGACACAGGTACTTTTCTGACCAAATTTTACACAAAACTCAAAACCAGGAAGTGAGACGTAATGAACAAAATTATTATTTTTACTTCTGAGGTTTCAAACTTCAAAGGTACTCTTATGTGCAAAAGTAGAGTTTGGTACCTAAGAGAGCAACTTTTTAAAGAACCAACTGATATTTATACAATAGAAGCATTTTAGCTCTTTTAAAATAGACAAATTTTATTCTGGTACCAAATATCTTGTAACATGAAAATAATTGTGGTTACAACAGATTTCTTTACTGTTCTCCGTTGCTGCATATTGGATAACAAACTTGTCAAATAAAGCACTGAGTTACTTTTCAAAGGAGTTCATAATGTATTTAATTAAGGTCGTACTGAACCTTGTGCAAATATTTCCACTGATCGCGGAGCTTCTACCGTTTCACATTGAGGATAATATTTCTATTGGCACGGTCACGTCACCAAACACAACATTTTCAAAAGAATATGACACACTCTCTGCTCTCCTGTCAGACAAACGGCTAAGCGACAAGCACATTATTCTTTGGACTGTTTACGAGGTTGATATAATGGATTTTGCTTTTGATGTAGAGCATGAATTGGAGAGTGACGACATAAATATCACATTGAAAACAAAGTATTTTCGATTTACCCCGAAATTCGTGAAAATTGTTCGTCGAGCATTTTTGTTATTTACACACGTGTTGGATGAAACTGCGGCTGCTGTACATAGATCCGGATTCGGGACTGATTCAAGCGTCATATATTTTGTCATGCATTCGGGGAACTTGGGAAATGTTGAGAATCCTGTGAGTTCATTTGCAAGAGAACTGATTTATAGTGAAGATATTGAAGAACCTTTTGATGGGATAATAATATTTGTTGGCGATACTATAGCTGATGGAGTGACACAGGTCGGTGTTTTGTGCTACACATGTCCAGAAATTAAATTGGAAATGGTTGACTTGACTAAAACGACCTTGTCAGATTTTAAACAAATGTCAAATGGGTTTAACGAGAACGGACACAAAAGATTTGTGCCGCTACGAGGTCCAATTTCCATTGCTTTTAATTCTGAGTCAGAGAAATGTCTGTCGGAAATGCACAAACTGGGAGACCGGAAATTATATTATAATTCTCTTTTTAAATGCACAACCACATTGGCAATATACTCACCTATTTGCATCCATTTTAACTTTTCTATTGTTCTGCCAAGCTGGCTAAATTCAAATCAACAGAAATTGGAGTCTCGTTGGTGGTTTAGCATTGCGCTTTGGGAAAACTTGTTTCCTATCCTCCCAAACCAATATGCACTCACCCGGGGCAACTATGTGACCTCTTTTTCTAAGCGTCTGGATGTTTTCGTGTGCTTAAAAGCAGATAATTTACGGAAATTTTACTTTTCGGTGTTTACTGTAGTGTCACCTGGCGTGTGGGCATGTTTACTCTGTACCCTTGCAAGCTATTCGTTTGCGTTTAGAAGCATTCAAAAGGGAATTGAACTGTTGTGGTGTACCTTCGAGTTAACATCCCTTCACAAGCAAAAAAATAAAGTTATTGTTGGCTTCTTATGCTTTTGTTTTTGCATTCTTGCCGTTTCCTGGGAAAGCTGTATTTCCACAGATATCATTAGCATTAATGAATTTCCGCAAATGGCACAACTCATCCCACAAAGATTTCGTTTATGGATGAGCAAGAAAACAGTTGGGACGCATTTGGAGGTCACGGGAAACTTGTACAAGGAGTCTGTACTCTACGGGACAACACTGGACGAGTTTGTATATGACGACGATGAGATAGAGCGTCCCATCCCGTTTAATGGAACCAACGCAATTATCAATAAAATGGCGGAAAAAAAATTGTTTATCTACACATACACCAGCAGACGTTTCCAGTCGGCTGTTTGGAAGCAAGCGAGCTTTGTTGGGAGGGATACAGTTTGCAAATCCATGTTGCACAATGCAAATATACCCCCCATTTATAGTGACAGTATGCGAACTTGGGGCTCGGGGTTTTTATCGTCAGCATTTGGTCGCTGGTCTGAATCTGGCTTTCCCAAACATGGACTTACCATAAATGGTTTGAGTTCTCACATGATGCATGGCTTGTCCATTACTCCGGTCGAAGGATTTTCGTATCCAACGCCACTCCCTCTGAAAAGTGCAGTTGGGGTGAGTTGCTTGGTTCTTATAATTTTGCAAATGTGTTTAATAGTAGTTTTTATAGTTGAAAGGCGATGTAAGCGTTCCACCGTTACACACACCAACGTAATCCAATTTAAGCCCAAGAGACATGCGCTGCTAAAGAAATATCTGAATATACGACATAAGTTCAGATCAATAGTAAAACTTAATTTCTATTATCGCAGAATTCGAGATGATTTAAAATCAATTTGTTTGTGCATTGTTTCTAAATTAAAAAAGTTGTTGGGTTTTTAGAACTAATACGGTATATACACTAGTGAGTGCATTGGACAAAGAGTTCATTTTAGTTATAGCTTTGAAGTCATTGCTACAATCCATTTTTTATTTGTTAGCATTCACTTATGTTTCACCTAAAATGTTAAGATGCCATGTTATGTTAAATGTATAATTAACTACACAATTTTACTTTTATTGATAAAATAAACTAACAAGAAGAAAAATAGATAAAAAAAATTGTGTTATCGTAAATGCCACCTTCCAACAACGAGTTTTCTTGGCATTCAATATAAAACTATCTGAAATATGATGACAAGATTATGACTAGTAGATGGTTTCATAGATCGGTTTAGACAGCTAAACGGTGCTGTTGTGTCATGCACTAATAAATATGAATCTTTCAAAAAAAAAAAAAACCATTTAAAATCAAAAGTTTCCGAGCACAGACTTATGTGTTTGTGTATTTAAATGCAGTAAAAAGATTTTAATATGTACACTTATAAAAACAAAGATATATGTAAAGTCAAGAAGTTATAGCTAAAAAACAACAACAAGATAAACATGCATCAACATTAATTTCCCACATCTATTTGATGTTTTCGTTAAAGTGTCTCATTTTGTGTTAGTAACTCTATATTCAGCCGATTTCTTGAAGGATCAGTACAAAAGATGTGTGGGTTGCTATAAAAACCAAAATTATAGGTTTGTAGTGGCAGTATTTCAACAATTGTTAGTTGTAGCAAATCATTAATTAATTAAATCAAGAATTCTGCCTCAATTTATCTGCTTACCTGGCACCCGGAACTCTAAAAACATTTCGGGTTGTCATGTCCACATTACTATTTTCACAAATAATATCCCCAAGAGTTCTTCCCCGTAAATTGGCCAACTGCTCAGATGAAAAGGAGCCAGGCTGATTTGCATGAGTGAAAAAAAATCTGTCTCCGTACAAGGTGCGACGAAATTGCATTCCCTATTTACAAGAAACAATTAAAGTTGACCGGGCAATTACATTATTTTCTAACAAAAAATTAGAGAAAAATGTAATTTTTACCTTCAAACAGTTAAATGTAGCTCCCGAAAAGGCGTCGTTCACCGGAATTTCTGAGAGTCCTCCAGTAAACAAGTCAATATCTGCCGGGGATTGGTATAAAGAGCGTAGGCGGTTCCACGTGTCCTGCAAAATTTCCCTCGGTTTCCCATCCCAACCTTGCAAAGATGAAAGCCCACAAACTTTCCTAAAATCGTTGTAAGGAGGTATCCCATGTTCTCTTCCCCTGTGCACGTTTCTTGCAATCAAGTCGGCTCCAAATTCAGCGTGTCGCTCCTGCAGTAAAAAGTTGGTAAATGATTCTGTGACATGAGGATCGTACTTTTGGGAGTTTTGGATCATTAATCCACCTAGAATCAGATTGTAACCGTCCCATCCATTTTGGTCAAGCTATTATATTTGCAAAAATAAATATAAACTTAATCAACGCAACTCATGTGTCAACTCATCAACAATTAATAATAATTCCACATTAAGGTAATGTCTCACCATTTCAGACTCAAAAACGTTTCTTCTAACTTCATAGCTACCCATTTGTTGAAGTCCACGATAAAGCCTAACAATCCCGTTGATAAGCGTGTGGCCAAATCTATATGCGGCAGTAGCAAAAGAGTGGAATATGGTGGGATTGATCGCAGGGTCATAGGTAGTAAATCCTCCAAGTTCCAAACCATATCTTCTCATGGTATTTGGACCAAGGATGACAGGAAGATACTCGCCGTAGACCACATTTTGCCACTCAGCAATCATAATTCTTCGAGCTGACTGGTAGATTTGCTCGTCATCCCAGTTTGGTCGAATGACTTGTATTTGATCCGCAATTTGATTGTGTTCTCGGACAAGCACTAACAATTATTTTTTTAAATTAAATACTTTGTCATTAAAGGTTAGCTTGACAATTTTTAAAATGTTCATAATTGCTTAATTATGGATGTATTTTTTTTAAACATACGCATGTGCATTGTCGTAAGTGCAGGCATTTCGTTGACTCGCTCATCTCCCGCAAGATATTTTCCAACAAAGTGTATTTCCTTTCTCAACTGAACACAATAAAAATAACAAATGAAATATTTTGTTAAAGAAATTATTTTGAACGAAATATTTTTATAAATTAAAAATTTGTATTAAGTTAGTTTTTCACCTTGAGACGAATTTCTTGGACGGTTGGTAACACATTGGGATTTGCAGAGTGAACAGCTAATTTTCCTGTAATCATATTTTAACCATCACATTCAATCAATTAACTAAAAAGAAAGTAAAAATTTATTAAATAACAATATTAATTTTTTTTAAAGAAACCTCCTCTGAATTCCCGTAAATCTGCTGCCCTGACATCTTCAGATCCATATACTTGTGAGGCGTCCACAAATGCCGTTAAAATGTTGAATTGCTGCCGTTCTCCATTGTTTGCTTTAAAAAATGTAATTATTATTATGAGCTCCGGTTGCAGTGTTTTCAATTTTTTTAAATTTAACTTGAATTTTGCTACTTTTTACCTGGGAAACAGAATGGAGTGGATCTAGTAAAGTCCATACACGTTTGAGGTCGTCTGAGCGTTGAATAGAATGGATCATTTAGTGGAATTGGAATAGGCCAGCAGTCAGGATGCCCCCGCTCTGTGGTGCAACAATGCCTATCACCTTCCGGTGCCAGTGTCATGTCGTGATCCAAAAATTGCCCAAATTGTGGGACCATATTGGTTATTGTCATGTCCGGACTGATTACATCATAATGAATGGTTGTGGTGATTTTTCGGGGGTTGGGTAAATATCTTCCATTTCTTCCACCTCGAGGTTCCTGAAGAAAGTCTTCGTATGCCGCAGGTAAAATACGCTCAAAGGGTTGCGATGAGGCTCCCCAGTGGGGATTAGCCAAATTGTTACAAGTGCCAGTTATAGTCCGGAAGCGAGATGCTGGATCACAAGTTGTTTCATTTCCCTCACAAACCGAAGACTGTCGTGTGCTTACCAGCTTCAATGCTCTCGTTGAAGATATGTTGTATCTGCAAAAAAATGAGAATGATTATCTGAACATATTAAAGCTATAAAATATTCATAAATTAAGAACGTTGTTTATACCCAGTTTCATTGGTTAACATCTGAAAAAGTGCCAACCGGTAATTACTCTCATCTCCAATTAGCTCCGTCTCTGGAGTATGTTTAGCAGATCGTCTGTCTGTTTCATTCCGCTCCTCTGTGTCAAATTCGATACTTTGGAGATCCTCAAGAACATCTACAGATCTTCTTGTGCGTTTCTAGAAAAGCAATTAAATTAAAAATTAGTTCATTTTTATTTTAAAAAATTAACTTTTTAGTTTATCTAAAAAACAAATCTACTTACCGAAGCGTTTGGCTGCAGTTGCTGCAGCTCAGACTCAATATCCGCAAGCAAATCAGTTAAACGGTCCGCTGTAGTCACATAATTTTCCGATGCAAATGCAAAGGAAATAATAATTGCAGACAAGGGAAGTAAAACCAAGGCAACTTGTCGGTAATTCATTCTACCTAAAATCTAAATTCTAATCTAATTTTTACTGTTTAAAATACAAATATTTCTGAAGACTGAAACCGAATTTTTTTTAAATTAAAAATGAATTTAAAAAAAACTAGTGCTCTGTGAATTTATATGAATTTTTTTGCCGGATATTGCAGCAAAATATGCGATCAAAAATGTTTGTTGCGTGCGAGTAAAAAAGTATTTGGTAGCTACATCAGTAACCCGAGTCGACATCCTTATATATGAGCTTCCACTTTGTGGTAACACCCCTCAAGTTTAACCTGGCTATACTTTTATTTGGTGCAGACGTATTTATTGACATCATGATCAATTATTTATTGTTGTGAGTGCATACATAAAAAATTCTGGAGAATAAAAAGTATGCTGTATTTTATACAATTTATAAACTGTATTTGTTTATTGACTTTGGAATGACGTAAGTGATCTTTCTGCATCCGTAACACTACGCAGTGCATCCCAAAAAAATTATTTTGTACTTTATGCGGAACAAATACAAATTACGTCGTTAAACACATTTCATCATTATCATGATTCATGATGCAATTTTCACGGAACTGTTTTTTTAATAAAAATAAATTTGCTTTACAAATTTTAACCCAAGTTCTAAACATTAATTTGCAGGCAGGATTTTTGAATGCTAATATTTTATGCTTTCCTGGAATCTCTGGTTGTTGACGTGTAGTCTGTAAACAAAAGCTTTATTCGCTAGTTCAGAAAATGGTTTACTGCACAAATTGCGCAGCGCAATATTATGTAAATTTGACAGGAGGTGTGAACACATTACGTTTAATGAATTATGTAATCATTTTGTTACAACAAAACATAAGTTCCAGCAGATTTTTTTTTTTACAAAATGCAATGTTTGTCGAATGCAACCAGGAATAAAATTAAAGTTAAAGGTCGTTTTGTATATTTGATATATTATATGGGAGACGGGAAATGCTCTGTTTTTGCTGAAGGATGAAGGAATACCAGTTATCAGTGTTAATGCAAACATGAAACAGAAAATTACTTTGATTTTGAAAACTACAATTGGTTGGATCAATGTTTTTTTTTTCTCGTTTTCCTATCTCCTTCCTTTTTATATCATTTGTGTGTAATGTAAAGAAATGTAANTATCATTTGTGTGTAATGTAAAGAAATGTAAAGAAGATATTGAACTTTGGGTTTCAATGTGGAATAGATAAGTATTTTCGTAGGCGCAAGTATGGAATATTTAAAACGTACTAAACATTCCTACACATTATATAACAAAGCAATGGACAAAGAGCCCAAAATAATGTTCTTTGTGTTCAACAATGAACTTTGTCAATGAAAATTCATTCAGAATGCAATTAACTGTAAAAACAGAATAAAAGTCGAATAATAAACGGATTATTTTTTGCGGTAAAAGTACCAACATTGGATGTTGTCATCTTCCATGATATTCATTTATATTTATAACCAAATACATTGAAGCCCATTCTTAAAAAAGGATCGGATTTTAAAAACATTTAGTTGCATACAAAGTTTGGTCCAAAATGGCTTATCATCAAAGAAATGTAATCGATACACTACGGGTTGAGTTAGCTATGCAATAATCAGCCACACAGCACATGAATGCATATTATTACTTAATTACGTTAAAAATATACGATACATGATGAGGATGATGAGTATCAGAATACAAGTTATTTTATCTTTATTCAAATTCATGCGATCGTGCTAAAAGAGATTCAGGAAAATTTACATTAGCCTTTAAATGCTCATTATTACCAATTTATTTAAAAACTCAAAAAAACACAAACAAATTTTACAAAATAAATTTCATGGAAATTCATGACATTTTTTAAAGTTGTACTTCACAAACAAATTTTGATTAAGTTCTTAATCTTTTTGTTTAATCTCATAAAAGTTAATCTTGTAGGTTTTGTATGTCGAAAAGGAAAGTCAGAAACAAAGTTTACTAAACCAATCATAACCATTTAGCAGGCGAAAACAGCAGTTACACTGACAGCACAGATATGTCTTTTGGCGGCTTGAGGTCTTTCCAATGCTCCTGAAGTGTTATTTTGCAGAGATTCAATAACGTCATCTTGAAAATGCTGTGGGAGTTTGAAAAAATCAAAATAACTAATATAAATAAAATATCCCGCTTAAATATTTCATTTCCCTTGATAACGCTTACTAAATGACCTACCTTTATCAAGCTGCAAAGCTGCTCATTGGATTTAACTTTAGCAAGTAAGGAGTTAAGGTAGTCCGCCTCCATCTTTGTATCGCATTTTTCCTGTGCGAGCGCTAACGACACAAGTACTACGAAAATAGGTAGCAACACAAATACTGTTCTTTGGAAAGACATAATAATGACAGTCTAGTTTACTCTTGAACGCTTAATTTCTTAAACAAAATAAAAAATAATATTTAGTTTTTTTTAAATTTATTTTTCAAATAAAATTGATGAATAATCAATCATAAAATGTGGGAAATGAAATAGTTTTTTAAGAATGGTGCGCAGTTGATATGTCAAACAAATATCCAGGTCCATGTCTTTTTATATGAGCTTTGAGTTTTGATATTTTTTGTACGAAATCCTATTTGAATGATGTAATTTTGTATGAGATCCGGTATAATTGGTAGCAATAACTGATGGTCCTTTCGGGTGGCAGGTGTGCATAATATTGTCATGGTAATACGTTGATTATTTGGAAGACATAGACTGTGACAATAGCTGAAAGGGAAAACATCATTAAAGTAGATTTAGTGAATCATTTTGTGGCAGTAGTATTTGAAGTACCTTACGTCTTTTCGTTATAAAAGTGCTATTTGCAAAAAATTCTAGTTGTCAGAGTCAAAATCATGAAATGTATTATTTATTATTATGTAACAATATTCCCGAAACTTGATCCAAAACTTTACATAAGAAACAAACCAACAAACATCAAAATTGAAAATGTTTACATTTATTTCAATTTTCAAATTAGTTCCGTGGGTATTGTTGTCGTTACACAAGACATTTTTTCATAAAAAACACTAACATTGTTCTATGTTCATAAATGTAATCCGTATCGCCAGTATTAATAAATTCCCCATTCCGTCCGTCTGTACACCAAATTTCGGCTAGTGTGTACTTAGAGGTGTAAAGGGGTAATGTGAAACGCGGATTACAAATGTGATATCCATTTTCGTTAATTAGTCCAGCATAAAATATTTATGCTTCTTACCTACCATTCAGGAAATTACGGAGGCAATGGCAAATGGCATGGTGGAATATCTCACGTGCGTATACTTTTATAAAGTACCCATTTATTAAAATGAGGACCTGGCCTTCGATCCCTGCCCTAAAAACATTTTACTGCCTATGTGAAGACTAAGTCTAATTTTAGACCTGGGATAAGGCATTGGAATTACTGCACATCAATGTCAATGCCACTGGCCAAGGCTACTTCAGCCGCACAGTTTGAAGCATTGAATGTTGCATACGAGTTTTCTCTTGAAAGTAAATTATTTAAAGAAAAAATAAATAATGTTGAAACGCATTTTTTTGCTAAAACGAAATCATCATCATCTTGATGACTTTTAATTTGTAGGTTACTGGATAGTTGACAGAGACGCCCACACTATTAAACAATTCACTTGGGGCGACGGATCCAAGCTATGGGTTCATCATATTTGCCTTTCGTGACCACTAATTATTTTAAGTATCATGCTTGTGTATATGTGTATTTTTCCTGAAAACAATTATCATGCTGAGATATGAAATATGAATAGTTGTTAATTTGGACGATGAAAATAATTAATTGGGTGTAAAAAAGCCATAATTGTAATGCGTGTACAACATGATTAACTCGCATTAATTTATTTATTTATTTAGACGTTGATTCCAACTTTTACAAAGGTTAATCACTATCACATATATAACTTGAAAGAACAAAAAAGGACAAATAAACTTTTTTGGACTCAATGAAAACAAGTACATTGAAAAAGCAAAACATTTTTAAGAACCGCCTTAACTCGGTTATTTTTAAAATTGCAGCCTTGATCCTATGTGTATGTATGTGTATATATATGTATGTATGTACGTATACTATGTTCCTTCTTCTATGTGATATTGCACTGTTCTTACGTACCAACTCAGATAATATTTTTCGCATCGTCAAAATCACTCAAAATTATTATTTCAGAATGAGAGCAAAAAAATATTTCTGAAGCGTTAAAATCCCTCAAATATTAATATTTCAGAAATACGAGTGATTATCTCTCTACCATTATCTATACTTCTACTCTACTCTATACATACAAAAATCTCTCGCTTGCTATCGGTAAAAAAGGTGGTTCTTCTTACTGGTATGTGAGAGTTTATTATGAACTGTAAACAGTTAATAATAAACCTAAGTAAGTAGCTGTTGTTATGGACTTCAAATGACAATTAACTCAAAATAGATGTCATATTCGATCTCAGCATGTCAGATTACATACATATACTGATTTGGTCCTAATCTGACTAAAAATTTAATTATAGTTAGTTAATTACAATTCACTAATTGCAATGAAAAAATGGACATCATATTCGTAATCAGCATGCTTGATTACAAACATGTACTGATTTTGGTCCTAATCTGACTGAAAAAGTTAATTATAATTAGTTAACTATAATTAGCTAATTGCGATTACAAAATTGACCTCATATTCGGAATCAGCATATCCGATTCCCATTATGTACATGCCTCATATGTAAATACATACTATGTATCCATGGCTTATCTGTCCCCCTTTACCCCCGGGGGATGATCCCATGACCTCACCTGAAAACTCATGTGAGCTACTGTCCTTAGGTATCGATTACAGCAAACAGAATTCCAAAATTCCTTATAATTTCCGAGATATCTTGAATAAGCGCAGCCGTTGCTTATCTGTCCCCCGTACCCCGGGGGATGACACCATGACCCCACCTTCGAACTTGTCCGAGCTATTGACCTTAGGTATCGATTACCGAAAACAAAATTCGAAAATTCATTATGGTTTTCGAGTTATAATGTACTTCTACGAAGTCCATAATACTATGACCACCTTAACCTTAACAATAATATCAGCATCAAAGGTTTCATGATATTATCTGGGGAGGCATTATCTTGGGAGACATCATTTAGGCAGGAATGTGACTTGGGAGAAGTTATCTGGGAAGGAATCATCCATGGGGAGAGATTTTCCATGGGGAGCAGTTCAACTAGGGAGCGGTTTTCCACTGGGAGCAGTTCACCTAGGGGCCAGTTTTGCTGTGGGAGAAGACCAGGGAGACATTCAATGTGGGGAATACCCCAGTTGCCAATTCAACTCACATCTCTTCTTGTGCTCGTCTACTTCTAAAGCTGATATCGCAAATGGCCATCCACTTATTCGAAACGAATAACATTCGTTAGAAACGCCCACATGTAATGTTGGCATATATGTAAGAACACTGAAAAATGCACATACCTACTCATGTTGTTGATGGATTGATAAATGTCTTGAAAATGCTTGGGTGATCTTGTAAGTGGCGAGAGAGTCTTTAATTTAGTATAAGTGAATTGAAACATTTTGAAAATGGTTGACATATTTTTAAAATTATATAAATTTTTAACTTGAATAAACACTTGGTTTATTCAATCTTGCAAAAATAAATAATAATGTCATTTAATAGTCATATTATATGACTTATGGTCTATTCATTTTAAATGGCAAATTATTTTGGATTTTGAATTCATGTGGTTGGACTGTCTCGTTATGCAAACTATTATTACTCGTTGGACAAATTATTATTATGCTGTTGCATAAATGAATATTGCATAATTCAAAAACCAATTTATTATCTATTGATTATGATGCTGTCCGGAGGATAATTTTTGGGTAAATTGTATTTTAATATTATCAATCTGTTCCTTTTATTCTTTGTAACTCTTCCAGTTTCTCATGAACTACATTAGTTTGAGAGCAGTATCTCATTCTGGATAAATGCTTCGGGCAATCAATATCACTTTTTTTACTCCATTCATCTTCCGTTCTGCAAAATTTCCGTCGAAAGCTGAGGGTATGGTTTGCATGAAAAACATTTGTAGTAAATTTTTAGCGTGAAATCAAGGCGACATGATAAATAAAGTTATGCTTTCAACTTCCAATTTGGAAAATTGGGGAAAGTTTTAGAAAGGTTGAATAGAAAAATGTAAACTTTATTATTTATGAAGTACAGTTAATATATAATTAGCAAATATATTAGACAAACATGACACAGTTGAGTTTTGATGACCTATCGTCACTAATTGGAAACATACAAAGCAATCATCAAATAGATGGTCGTAGAATTTAAAAAATAAATTTAATCAAAGTAAATATTATGTTCTTTGCATTTGCTTGTATCATTTTTGTTTAAATGTTCAAAACCATCACATTTTTGTCATTTTTTTACTACGCATCTATCAAATTTGTAAAATAAAGTTGTCACACCTATTTTCGTTATTTAAATATGTATAAAGTATTGGGAACATGGTACAAAAATGGCATAATTTTAATGCGCTTTCTTGATTTGTTGATGATGATTATTATGTGACACGTCAAAGGAGAACGCCGACATGTCCATTGATGCGTCATCCAGTGTGAGTTCGTGAATGATATTTTAATGAAGTACTGGATTTCAATTCCTTGTCGCACAATCCACAAATAAAAGGGCGCTCCTCAACATGATTCCGCAAATGTTTTAGAAGATCCCCTGCCCCGTAATATTGTTTCTGGTCGTCGCACATCAAACAGGAATGTCTTGTAATTTTCTCATGAATCCGGTGGACGTGTTCAGTTAAACCGTCCTGATCCCGGAACGTTTTGGGGCAGCGTGAACACGGGAAATTTCTGTCAGTGACATGTACCACCATGTGCTTTTTCAGCTTATCTGTAGCAGAAAACTGTTTGAAACATTTGGTGCACTTGTAGGGCAGTTCACCAGTGTGGGATCTTATGTGTTTTGAGAGATCTGATTTATCTTTGAACCACTTGTCACAAATGTTGCACTGGTGACCTTTGTAATCCTTATCATGTAGCCTTCTTCTGTGACATTGAAGATAATAACTATTCGCAAATGCCTTATTGCAAATTTCGCATTTGAACAATTTTTCCCCATTAGGATTTATGTTGCACCTTCTCTTGTGCGATCTTAGGCCCCAGTAACTCGCATATGAGGTATTACAATGCTGACATTTGTGTGGACGTTCCCCTGTATGAGTTACTCTCAAATGCTCATTTACTCGTTCAGCTATTTTGAATTCCTTGTTGCACAACCGACAGAAATATGGGCGCTCCTGGACGTGGTAACGCAAATGCTCATAAAGTTCTCCTGATGTGCAAAACTGTTTCTCGTCGTTGCACATGACGCACGAATGTAATTTCAATTTCTCATGAACACGCCGCGCATGGGTTTTCAACCCAATTGAAGTCATGAACGACTTTGTGCATTTTGAACAGTTGAAGGGCCGACTGCGAGGAACCTTGCTATGGCTCCAAGGATGACTTTTGAGATCAGAAGAATCAACAAATCCCTTTCCACAAATCCTGGAAGGATATGCCTTTTCACATGGATGTGCACGGCGAATATGCCTATTTAGTTGGTTTTTGTGCGGAAATCGCTTGGAACACAATGAGCAATTATGTGGTTTTTCAGTTGAGTGCACTGTCATATGCTTTTTCAGCCCATCTGTACCAGAAAACTGTTTGAAACATTTGGGACACTTTTGCGGCAGTTCTCTGGTGTGGACTCTTAAGTGTCTTGCCAGGTTCCCTTTCTCTTCGAACCACTTGTCACAAATGTTGCACTGGTAGCCTTGGAATTTGTTATCATGTATATTCCTCCTGTGTATTTGAAGTTTAGATTTTGAACTGCATGCTTTATTGCAAATGTCACATTTTAACTCACAAACTACACGTTTATCATTATCTCGATCCATTGTTATTACTCTATATTTAATTATATTTATGTCACCTAAATTATCTACCAAACTTTTTGTGTTTTCAAAAAACTTTTGTTATTAGTAACTTAAATTAGTTTTTCCAACAGGATTTTGCAATGTAATGTGTGTATTTCCTAACCAAATACCAACATTTCTGCTCAAATACAAATAAATAACCAATTTACAATTTGTCCACCAAAACAATATTTATTTGTCTTTTAAAACTGAGCAACAACAGTTGACATTGCTGCTAACTTGAAAAATAAATTTGATTGTGTTTTTTTCGATGATGAACATAATATCATCTGGCTACCATACCTTCCAATGCATACAGAAAAAGTTGGGCTCGGTTTCATTGTTGTTGTTGTTAGATACCGACGATTAGGTATCTTCTAAAATTGCAGCCTTCCTCCTATGTGTATGTATATACATATCCTCTGTATGTATATACATATATATGTATATATATATGTATATACATATCCTCTGTTCGCGAAATCTACTTTATAATTGCCTCAAAGTGTGCGTGACGAATACTCAGAATTTTCATAAACTTGCACCAATCTTCTCCAAAATTGGCACATGCATACTACAGCACAATGTCTTTCACCTACAAGAATTT
>JAHZNC010005284.1:0-34395 GCA_027744095.1 Zhuqinia jingwanae | reverse complement strand
TCGCCAATAAAATATTCATCTTTTTTTCTTCTTCTTTGCCTCGTGTCTGTACATTTTTTCCTGAGTCTACACACATCAGCTTACTTTTATACTTACCATCATAATATAATATATATTATACATAGTACTTAAAACAAACTTTGTCCTGTGCGTCGTGAAATAATAATATGAATCTTGTACATTTTTTCTATGTTTTCATACATGCATGCATACTTAATGTCAAAATGAAAGATACATGACGGGAAAAATTGCAAACGCAGCAACAGTTTGTCCACCACTTTTTTCTCCATTCCTTTTATCATTCTTTGGGTTTACATTGTTAAGAAAGAATAAAATTTATTATTGTGCATAGGTAGTACAAAATACCGCGTGGAACAACAGTTTAGAAACACAGAGTAGTATCACCAGCAGTCATCGTCCTTTCGTTTTTTGTAGAAGTGTGTGTGTGTACATAAGTATGTGTACATTTTTTTTCTGGAGAGAGTTGTTTCTGTTTGCTAAACCCAAAAATTATTAGGTGGACATGACATCCCAGACACATGACAAGCTGTGGAGCCATATAATAACATATATATATATATAAAAACAGTACAAGCCTCACTCTCACACTATCATCATCATCATCATCATCCATATCCCTAGTAGGGATTCCCTACCACCAAACATACATATACACACCACTAACATTAACGGAACAAACGTAAAGTAGAATAAAATTCTTTTTACCTGGATAGTTGAGGGATACATACATATATCCTCAGACATGCACACAAAGTCAGGATTTTTATTGCATTAACTGTAACTCGAGTAATTTATAACTTACTACTGCTGCTGCTGGAAACGTACACCCAAGCAGCTACTCTTGTTTTCTTGTATAAAGCACATCATAAAAAACTAGATCATACGCCGGAGTGTGTATGCATCATATTATGTATGTTTTGTCGGTGTGTGTGTGTGTGTGTATTTACAATTTTGGAGGAAAGGGCATCCTCATCTTTTCTCTCTCCATTTGTCTTTCTCTCTTTACTTTTATATCATGATTAGCACATTTCCAACAACGGAGAAGAAAAAGTGCTCACTTTTACGGGTCAAACCTGGCAATTCTATATTGCTTATAATACACAAACCGTTTTTCAAAAAATATATACTCTTAACATAGGATTTATAAAAAAAAAGTAAAGCGGATTTGCCCTTTCGTTTACATTATAAATGTATTATATAGATATAAAGTGCTATAATAAATCAATTTGTAGTGAGATCACATGGTAACATACAAAGGTGTATGCATATACAAATATCGTGTACGTATTTAATATGAAAAGAGGTTTTTAGAAATCCACCCACACTCTTTCTCATCATCATCCATTTTCTCGTTTCCGCTCTTGCTCGTTCTCTCTCTCTTTCTCTTCTGTTGTTTCCTACATAAAACCACGAGTTTCTGCTGGCATATTAATATGACAGTCTAGTAACCACCTTTTTGTCGGGTATCGGGGAATTCCAAGAAATAACTAGAACGTTTTAGCATCATAAGTAAGTAGCCAAACAAATTTCCCCATCTCATACGAACCCATCTCGTGATTTATTTCAGATACCCTAATGACGCAGACTATCGAAAATAAAGTTCCGAAATTGCTTTTAGTTTCTGAGATAATCGTGTGGCTAACGGTCAGACTCACATGTAAACTATGCATATTGGTTCTATTGTGATTATGAGTTGTGTAAATGTAATCTACTGTCAAAATTATCGATATGTACGAATTTTTAGCTCTAAATTTTAACATGGGAATGTTTCCCTGGAATGTGAGGGGGTACGTATGTAAATCCTTTTAGTTTCTGATATAATCGTGGACAGACAAACAGAGCATTCGCATAACCTATCCTTCCAAGCCCTTCGGGCTCAATAAAATGAGCAGCACGTACACACGAGTAAGAGGAAAATTTGACAGGAAATTTAAACGGTACTGACTGTCTATACGGGATGACAGGCGGGACGTGAATTATTACATCTGCATACATCATATCTCAATTTTTTCCTGGAATTTTCCCCCACGACTGAATCTCAAATCGAGCTTACACATTGTAATTTTGAACAAATTCTTCAAAAGTAAAATGATGATACATGCTCACGTTGTTGATACAAATTCATGAGTTCCTAAAATTGGCCAAATTATACATACAAATATTTGAGTTCATTTTGTTGTTCGTTCATTGTTCGAAAATTGGCCATCATCATTTGTGGAATATTTTATGTAACTGGGTTACAAGGAATATTCATACAAAACCAGGGTTTACATGAAATGAAAGTAAAATTGGTACAAGGTCCTTACCGTCACTTTGTTTTTCAAAAGTTTTGGCTATTAGCATCAAAAGAAAATTTACTCTGGTGAAAGTGAGGAAAGTTTTTACAAAAGATTATTTATTCAACTGTCAGCATCCTCATCCAAGCTAATCCTGTCACCATCGTTATTATTTTATCCGTTTTCCTCATCTCCAACTTTCTATATTATGTGTACTCAAATCAAGCTTCTCACATAATCATCCTCATCATTACATTTTTTTCCATAGTGGCAATAATGGCGGTAATAATAGGAGTATATATGTGTGTGTGTGTGTTAATACAGTAACAGTAATAAAGCATGATATCTGCTCGTTAAAAGCTCCTGTTGCTGCGGTGATGGGTCCTTCCCATGCTCATAATCATCCCCACCATCATTGCATCAAGCCAATCATCAAGTGAAAATTACTACAGTAGCAGTAGTAGTAGTAGTAGTAAAAGCTACATATAAGGCTTACATGTTCGTATAATCATTGTCATAACAGCTTTCATAGTATATAGGTGATAGGTAAAATGTGAAGAACATAAAGAGTAGCACAAAATACATGAGAGACCAGGCGGGGGTAGATGATAATGACGATGATGTATCAAACGATATCATTTACTTCTACCACATGCTGTTGTTACTTCCCTTTTGCATTGCTTACTTCTCTTTTTTTCTATGGGATATATCCACATCAACACATCACTCACGACGATGATGATGGCCATGAAATGCATTACATAAAAAATACCCAAGTGGGCTGCTGATAGGTTTTTTTGTACATAGACAAACAGTTTTTTATCCCATCATGAGCTTCAGCTCTATTAAATAATAACTCGTCTCTCTACCTATTATTATGTATGCATGTATTTACATGAATCATTATTATTTAATAATATTATGTGCGCTGCTATTTATTTTGATGGTGTCCAAAAATAAAGTGATTGAATGACAACGGTATAAACACTTTTCGTCCATAATAATAATAATAAAATGGCGTGAAATAGGGGATATTCTTTTTATGCCAATTTATTAAATAATAAATAAAGTGAAAGTAGAAAAGTTGTTGAAAGGATAATGGATACATTTTTGGAATGGAAGATTGGACTTGAATAATAATAATAATAATATACACGTATACCACATTACTGGATTATGGAGATGAAAGTATATATTATGATGATCGTGTTCCCGATGATGACGTGTTTTCTTCTTTCACAGTGGTTGAATGGCAACGGTGATGCGATGCAGTAGTAATAGAAGTAACAGTTTACGTTTATTTTGGAAATGGGATTCACTAAATGGGGCTATTTAGAAAGAAAGGACATTTTTCTATTTTTGTGTCATTTTTATCTACCTTAGAAAATTGTAGAGATGCCAGAGACAGAGAGAGAAGCTTTTTACATGTTTTGAGGGAAGGAGTGAAATTTTTTATCAGAATATTTGAAGGTTTAGTATTAATGTAGTAGTTTATTTTAGTTGTGCTGAAAATTTTCCGTGTAACGTTGTAAAAATAAAGAAATACCCAGTAAAATCAGTCGAATGGGATGACTATGCCCAAATATTTTTTATGGTTTTTATACTTACGTCAGGAAACAGGGAATATTTTGTAGTTTTCACCGAAATATAATTTAATGAAAGAGCTGATTAGTAAAATGGTTAGAAGCAAAAAAAACAGTAGTTTAGTATAGTTTTGACGAGTTCATTTGAATGCCTATCCTTTTACCCTCAGCAAAGCACATGCTGCAGAGACAAATCCAATTTGGAATAAAAATGTAGGGGGTGGAACAACCATACAACTCGTACTAGTGCCGAATTGTTTCAAGTCCAGATGGAAACTGGTTAACTACATCTTGTGTTTTACAATGTGTGCACACATTTTGATTGAGATTTCTCTGTGCATCATAAAAACTACAATATCTGGAGATGAAGGCTTTTGTTGCAATCGAGAATGTCAAAACCCAAACCAGGTTATCACAAAAAAAATTGGGAGAGGATAGGCCCATATTAGAAAATTGAAGCTTGGTAGTAAAAGGAAAAAAAAAACAATGGATAAAGGAATATAACGCTTAGGTGTACATAATGTATATATGTATGTATATATATACATACCTTTGTGTGGGTGGTGGAGACGAAAGAAATCAAATACAGGAGCGAATACACTATTCTTGACATACAGGATTTATAGATTGTTGTTGAACAAGAAAACCAATACTCTTGCCAAAAAAAATCACGAGAAAGTTATGCAAAGCTGTGTGTACAAGCACATTTACATTGGGAGCAGGACAAAATCTATATTATAAGATGATGTAGGTATGCATATATGTATATATTTTGACAAAATATCATCATCACAGCACAATCCTTATATGATCATATCATAATCATATCGTCTATCATATCGTCACCACAACAGTGCAGCCACACCAGTGTTGAGCCGTTGAGTATGTGGTATATTATATCGGTAGCATCCCAAACCAAAGAAGAAGAAGAAGAGAAAAAAATTATGGGTACAACGTATGAATAAGAAGAAGAAACAGACACTTTTTGTATCGCCATAAGCACTCAATTCATTCAATGTTGCTTTAAAAATGTCTTCACCTCTTCCCTCTCCCTCAAAAACCGTTATGAAAAGAATGTGCTAGTATAACCATTTTCCACTTTATTTATTTAGAACAATCACATGGTATAATAGTATCCATACCGTCCCTATCTGTCCTCCATCTATTTTTTTCTGCTGCATTGTTTCTCGTCATGCCCCAAAAAATAAGAGCTGTGCAACTGTATGTAGTAGTATACATATCTCTGCAGCAGGAAAATAGAGGAAGGAAGGAAAAAGTATTTTATGTAGTGCAACAGCAAAATAATAAAAATAAAGATGTGTATCACATCCGATATGTTTTCAGTGTAGTAGTATTTTTTTGAAAGAGAAAAGAAAAGGACGAGAGGGATGGTGTATGGATGAAAGAAAGAAGAATGTGTGCACTTCTCTCCTCTCTGTGCTCTTTGGGAAACTAGAATACACCAGTGGAAATATATACATATTTTTGTATGTATTTACAAGTACTTCTTCTTTTGGTTATTTTGGTTATATACATACTTATGCTTTTACTAGATGCCATCACATTTCAAGCATATATATAAGTATGTAGAATAGAAAGAGAGAGAGATGATAAACACAAAGAGTTTCATTCATGACTATACTCTCGGTGGTCGTGTAGGTCCTTTGACGTCACTCTGGGAGAGAAAAAAATGTAGGGTCCTTGTACAACAATATTTTATATGTACCATAAAAATATGAACATAAAATAGAAAGCGTGAAGAGAGTTTTGTGTTGGTTTGGTAGTAGTAGCGGCAGTAGTAGTATGTTTAAAATGGATAAGCTGTATGCCTACATATAAGTATATACATATTTGCGACATTACTTATGTATTGCGAATAATTATATAATAGAGCAGCGTGGTGGCAAGTAGAAAGCAGAACTTTTACTGAGGAAATAGACGAAAGAGAATAAGGTGATATACACATGAAAATATGTACAAGCATAAATATATATCCATGTACAAAAACTTTATTCGCATATAAAATTTATCTTTTTCTATTTTCATGTTGCCATCGTCATCTTTTTTTTCTGTAGCGTGTGGACAGGTGTTTCATGCTTTCATTCATTCATTTCTCCACACTACACATACACATACATTCAGCATGAAAATGGAACTGTGTGCAGCAGCAGCAGTGGAGGTGAGTTTTGGTTGGTGTGCCCAACCTGTTTGCTTGCTTGCTTGCGATCCTTTGCAAAATGCCCCAGTAGTAGTATGGAGAAAAGCAGTCAATCCAACCAACCTACATAGGTATATTATGGATATTATTATTATGCATATAGGCCGCCATTGATAGACCCGGGAGATAAAGTAGGGAGCAAAGGCACACTCAGTGAACTGAACAAGTTGTGTCTAGTAGTAGTAGTGTGTCCCTTTTAGCATGCAAGTACCTCGTTGATGGCTCTGCTCTACTGAACTGAGTTTTCAGCCCAAGATCTCCTCGATTCGTGTACGTACGTATACTATGCTATACTCACTCTTCTTCTATTTTTAGAACAGGGAATATCCCTACTACACACGATTTGTTTTTTTTACCTACGTTTTTTTGTATTGCCTATCAAGGTGAAAGTACCTCTGTCTTTCTTTCTCTCTTTCTCATCTCCTCTGCTCTCTGCTTCCTTTTATTCTTCCTTCTGTGCTCAAAGTGTAAATACACACACATACACAGCAAGGCTAGCTTAAAGTCTTGTACAACTCGTCATGTCTGATTGTGAGTTAGTAGGTTTTTAGAAGATACGATCATGATGATGATGATGATGAAGTAATGGCAAATGTAAAAGTATCATGTTATCCCATCCAATTCAATCCATTTCTTGTTTGTAGCAGAAAAAAAAAACACACACACACACACGAAGGCTTAATGTTCTTCTTGTCTACATGCATGCACAACACCACTAACAACAACATCAACAGCTTCTTATACGGTTTTTGGTAGTGGACAAACACATTGCTGCTGCTGCTGCTGCACTTACCATAAACACAACCTTCCTTCCTTCCTATTGTTTTACTTATATTTTTGGTCCCTCGTCTACTTTTCTTCCAAGGAAAATGCGAAACCTTCTTTTAAATCGGATTTAGACACATTAGCTGAGAATATAACGTTGTCAGCATTGCCATCATCTTTACTTTTAAATCCTCTTCTTGACAGCCAACGTGTATACATAATAACATGCATGCGTAGGTATATCTGTTATACTTTTCTTGTTGAGAAGGAGGGAAAAAAAGCTTGCGATATATTTCTACTGTCACACTAATCTAGTTTTTTGGTACGCTAAAAAAACAAAAGTAGAAGAAATTTTAGCACTTTTTTATAGTTGATTTTGTAAACAAGAGAGAGAGAGAGAGAGTTTGTTGAGTTGAACTAGAAATGAAGTTGTTTTTTGGACCACACACTGATGTTACTGCTACTACTGTGATGTATGTTTTACTTAACTAGCAACCAGCCAGGGAAAAAATATATATTGAGCTGTCAAAGTTTGTGTCACCCCAATTTCTCGTCTTGCAGCGAAAACTAGATAGGAAGCTTTCCAACGACACGAGTATATATATATAGGGCTAAGCCGCCACAACTTTTGCTTTCTTCATTATTACCACTATGCCATAACCAAAAATAAAACGCCGCAGCAATAGTGAAACAACCATCATGGGAAAGTTTTGTGTTGTGTATAAGTATATTATGCTTTTAAAAATAGAGTGCATTCATTCGTACATATTACACATATCTCTGGATTATTTTTGGTGGTGTGTATGATGGATTCATAGAGTACTAGAACACAAAAAACCAACATCAACGTCATGATCGAATGACGAAAATGATGGTGTTGCGTATGGATGGAGATTAAAAATCAATTTCACCCTGCCCCCTTTCTTTTGTGTGTGTGTGTAGAGTGTAGTGTAAATTCTTTCATTTTTTTTTCTCTCTCGTTGGGTTAAAGTCGATAAAAGAAATAACTGAATCACCAGGTAGACATTTCCTTTGATATAAAAAAAAGAAAAATAGTGAAAGGGCGATAATTGTGAATGATGGAAGGTGCAAATTTTCACCTTTGCATATACAAATTCCATGAAAAGTTGAATGAAACACGTTCGACGACCGTCGGTTTGTTTGTGGATATTGGAATCAAACTGTTTTGTGACGCTATATGGTAAACCAGAGCACAAATAAATAATAAACGAGAAAAAAAGATGGCCGGATAGATTTAAAAGGTAGATTAGGATATTATACAAAGTTTATATATATATTTCTTTATATAATAATAATCACAGTGTAGAATAAAAATATATGGAAGGTCATTTGTCGATTCACATATATTTTGGAGGCAAATTGAAAGAAACATACACACAAGGGCTAGTAGATAGATTCCGATGCATTAAATAAACCATACATATCGTGGCAAATCAACAGCAGCAGTCAGCAAAAAAAAAACAGAAAGAAAGAAAGAAAAGGAAAAGACATTCAAGAGAGAAAAGTGGTCGTAAAAGTAAAAATATCCGTCCAGTTAGTTTTGCTTATATGTTTATTCCATTCATTTTATGCTGTTGTTGGTTTTGGAATAAAAATGACTTTGACTAGAGAGTATTTGGCTCCTTATCGATTTATGATGATGATTATTGTTATGGTGTATATGTTTTTGTGTGTTGTGACTATGTAGTTATGATTATTATGTTTTATATGCTGACTACTGGACTATGACGATACAATAGTTTGATGCATAATATGCTTACAATGCACAATAGTAATATCATACAACATACATGAATTTATATATTATTTTGTGTAGTGTGGTGGTTGTTGTTTTTGTTTGTTGTTTGGTTTACAAGAGTAGAGTAGTACACACACAAAACCGAAGAACAATGACACATATTTTTGTGCTTAAAATATCGTGTGAGTATTGTACATTTATAAATTGTTTTATTGGAACTGGAGTAAAATAGCCATACAAGAATCAAGTCACGCCTCCTGACTGACTGACTGGCTGGGCTAAAAATAGAATATTGGGATAAAAAATAGATTATTTTCAATGCGTATGTAAATTACTTCTTGTGTATAGATATGTATGTATACTATCCATGTTATTTACGGGTACAATAACAAACATATATGGATATGAATTATATCAACATTTCAAAAATAAGGAAGAGAAAAAAAAACACAAGTGAGAATCTTGACTTGTGTAAAAAGCATAACATGATGGCAATAACTGTAACGTAACATAATACATAATCTTGCTGCCAAAAAAAAAAGTCAGAGAAGAGAAAGTAAGAAAGCTTGCTACTTTATTGCTCCTTCTCCACTGGGTATACATATTATGGATGGACGGATGGCTCCGTTTAGCTCAATTGGGGTATACTGCTGCACACACACATTCGACACAAAAGAGAAAAAGACAGACAAGAAAGTTTGCTTTGCAGAGGCGGTTTTTTTTTTGTTTACAGAGAAAATAGCAACAAACTTTTTTGTTCTCACAGGAAGATAATAGACCACAGACAAAAATAAACATGCTCATGATGATGATCAGCATGATGGCGTTTCCAAAGTAATAAATTTGTAATGAACATATTTGTGTGTTGAGAAGCATGGGGAAATGCTGATTGGAGACGTAATACAAATACAAATATGTAATAAATAGGTATATATGTGCATATATGTGATATTATTCAAACTCCGCAGGTGAAAAGAGTGAACAAAATCAAAGTCTGTTGTGAATTCACATATTGACAATGTATGCATATAGTCCCAGTTCCATTGCAGTTGGAAAATGTATTTATTTGTTTGTTTATACAGAAAAGTATTTCTATTTATTCTTTTCAAGTGTATTCAAGGAAAGAATCGAAGGACAACTGAGGTCCAGGCACATGTGCTAAAATAGGTATTTGTGGAGGTGTATCTGCGTATGACGTATATAGGTTGGCATGCTTCTGATTGAGATGCTTTATGGATGAGCATAAAATAGCTTGAATGGGAGAAATACGGAACTTTATAGGTGACTGACATATTAAGTATTCCAGTCTTCTGTCTAAGACAAAATACATGGGAAAATAGACATGTTCAATCATGCTATTCTAGTCTGGTTCATCTTCATCACTGTAACAATACGTCTGGCAAGTAATGGTAATGTTCTCGCTGATGAAATACGACCAAAACAACGTCTTCCGTCGGAATCGAAATGATTAAATATTCAGAACGAACATGCTGCTGAAGAATGTTCCTGATCGGTACAGCAGGTATATTTGTATGGAGGAATTACGTGAAATTCAAGTGGCGTAAAGCTTTACACGCTAGCAGGCTTAATACAGTGTATAAATAGCACTAAATGGATTTTTATTTGGATCCTATTTCCGCTGTGCTCGAATTTTCACTGAAAATGGCATATTATGGATATGTATAAAGTTATGAAAAATTTAAACGAGTAACTTGATAATATCCAGAATGCCGGATATACGTCTAAAAATCGATAAAAGTAAAATGCGGGAAAAATTATTTTCACCTTTGGTTGAAACTTCACAAACATAAGCTTTTAAATTAACATTTAACTCTTTGCAAAATGTTAAATATTTATTGGTTTGGCAGCCGAAATAAAACAAAGTTAACATAATGTATTTACGTTTAAAAAATACGCTGGGAATACGATATAACGTATTTAATTATTGAAAAATACTGCTTGGATCATGTATAAATTAAGTAATAAACTATAATATATCACTAGTTTCGATTGGAACGTTATCTATCACAAAATTGCTACACAAAAATAAACATCGTAAACAGGTATTCCTGATGATGAAGGCAGATTAAAACCTTCGAAAGCTCGAAAGAAACTTTACTTTACCGCTTTCATAATGACATCCACTGTTACCGTGAACTCTCCTTATGATAATCAGGTTTACGTATGTAAAGTAGTAACATAATCCATTTTAATGTAAATATTATCTACTAAAAAGTAAGTAAAAGTTACAAAAATGTGCAAAAATATTCGATATCATATCCGTTTAAAAACTTATTTTTTTCTTGTGCCTCTCGCAGACACTTTTCGTCTGTTTTCTTCATACTTCAATTGTTGTTTCAAAAAGAGGGCATTTTTGAGGTGGTTCTGAATTGACGAAAATTGCTCTTGGGACTTGGCCATAGACCTGACAGCTCTGAAATTTAAAAAAAATAAGATTACAAAACGGTCAACAACGGAGCAGGAAAGTTTCTTTCCCCAGTGAGACTGAAAAATAGTATATATGGGGTTGATAAGTTAACGTTCAACCCCCTGCTGTCTGAATAAACTTACCCTATGCTGTAGTCGCAGTCATAGCAAGTTCCTTGAAGGAGTCGGTACTGTGCTCCAAATTCAACTTTTTGCTTGATCATATTTGGTACCTCCTTCCGTACATGTTCCTACAAGATTCATTACAAAGTTTAATGAGTTTATGTTGACATGCCAACTTTTTTTCCTGCACATAACATCGATTGGGGCAATAAGGAGCAACCTGAAAGGTTCCTGTTTTACTCCTTTCAATACTCACAGTCATTGTATGCGTTTTTTGTTTCAAATTTCAGTATTATAAATATCACAAAATAATTGGCCCTTGTTTATAAAATTACGCGAATTTAATATATATGGTTAATGTCACCACCTCCACCCCCTTTGCCACAACAAAAAAACGTAATGCGACGCCTACAACAGCCCTTTAATACTAACAATTACGGTATTAAATACCTAATAAATGACCTTTCCATAAAAATGAATGTAATCCAACTCCAACCAAATTAAAACTTACCTGTATACAATACAACGCCAGCGACGGTTCATTCCCCATTATATAGAGATTCTCAGATAACCTTCCCACGGCTAGAAAAGAAAACGAGAAAATTCAATAATATGTTTATTTTTAATTTCATATTCATTCCTAATACTCAACAATACTCAATAACATGCTTACTACTACTACCATGGCAAATCAAGCCACTACTAATATTAAATTGCCAGCTCGTGAAAAAATATTCAGTGAACAAAAACAAAATATTGTACCTTTCCGACATTTTTCATCAGTTTCGGATGGAACCAATGCAGCAGCATTGACAACAGCTGATGAAGATATGCTCGTAGTCGCAGCTGAAGAGCATGATGATCCACTACCCAAAGAAGGGTTTCTTGGCAATGGATGATGGCTCATTATAAAATGATGATAACCAGATATTTTTTTAATTATTAAAAACAAACACTGTTTTTTTAACCCCTCCTGTGCGTGTGTTTTGAAGCAGTGATGGTGGTAAGCAGGAGAGAGTTTCAACAGCTGAAAAAGAGTTGTCAAATCTACAAAAGCACAGGAGAGCTTAGCTCCGTCTGTTGCTGCTGCAAAAGTTGATGTTATTCTTTTCTCTCTCCAAGTTTTGCTTCTCTTCTCTCTGCTGCTGTTTATCACGACGATTACATTGCCGCTCGACTCTACTCGGCTCTCGTTTTCGATGGCGTAACTAAGGGTAACATTTGCTCACGTCAATGCTGCGGTACAATGTCGTACACCAACCACAACTATAGCTCTATCAAAGCTCCTCCAAGCAAGTGAACAAAGTAAAGTTTTTTTTACACACACACAAGTTCAGTGTGCTTCTTGGGTTTACGCTGCGCTGTGTTCTCATTCGGTTTTCCCTGGTCGCGGGTTTACGTTGCTACGTACAACGTAGTTCACCAAAATATAATCTTTTTTGGGGAAAAAAAACTTTTACTCCGCTTATTTTCATTTTTTGGCAATGACAACGACGACGTCGCAGAAACTTGGATTCTTGTGCTGGATATTCTCTGGAGTCAGCAGAATCACATTATAATTTTCCAATCATGACCACAACTATTTTTGCAAGACTCTCATCTCTCTATGCTTTGTTCAATCAAAAGAAAATAAACTGGGGAAATTTTTGAGCTGAAAATTCTTATTTTTTGTAAACTAGGTTCAATGAATGCTATATACTACGATTACGTGCGTGGTAGTAGATATTTATCCGTTCTTGTTCTCTCCCCACCCCCGCCGCATGATGCCTTTCGAAGATACATACGTCATTCAACTCTTCAGGCTCTTTCCCTAAAAACTCTCCATTTCTCTTTATGGTTGTATATTTGACATAAGTTCCAAAAATATATCCCAGTTGCCATGCCAGTTACTGTTTTTGCCTATTCATTTTTTAATAGCTGCCCGCTTTCCCCAGTTATTATAGGTCAGGCCTTTGATATCAAAAGAGAAAATCGTAAAATTCCGGAAATAATGTTGTTTTCTCTACTTTATTGTTCCATCCCGAAACTATTGTTTTGTTTTTGTTCTCTTTGACCAAAAATAGTCTGCCGTCTAACATAATTTGCATATATATGAGTGCTAATGATAGCCTTCTTGATATATCGTCATTATTGTCGCGTTCTTATTGGTTTTTCGGTGTTTTCGTTGTTGTAGTAGTTGTCGGCTTGATCATGATCATTGTTGTTATCGTTATATAACAACAATGCGTATGAATGTATTATGTATGGTGGTATATGTAGTTCTGTTGGTTTGGCACACTTGCCGTAAGCTATATGATATGTAACGAGTATATATAGTCCTTTGAGGAAAGGACGTGGCCTTATATTCCATACATAAAAAATGACTTGCTTTGCCGTTAACCTCCATCTCCCTCCCTCAAGGAAACTCGTAAATTCTCAAGATTACTCCTATAAAAAGGGTACACCTCCGTCGTTAATATTTTACGGGCCACCTTATGACCGCCCACCCACGACAGGTGTAATGATCACCCCTTCGTTTCATACTCCCTCCCTAGTGTATGAAGGCATGTTTGTGTATTACAATTATGGACACACAAAAACAATGTCCGAATATTTCTTAATAGTCTTCTCCAAGGGATTATTAAATAAACGGGCCTTTGTCATGAAAGTCTTGTTTCGTTGTTGCAGGGCATGCTCAAAACACGCTTATAATAAACTCTGAGAAGTTGTTAAAAGGAAGCCATGTTGGTAAAGATATGAATAAAATAAAATAATACGTACAACATTTCCTTTTTTTCTCCGCTGCGGAAGTCAACTTTTGTAACTCCGAAATTAGCAGCAATGTGTCCTTAGTCCTTCTACAGGCTCCAGTTTACAAACGTATAATTTTTTTTTGAGGTTTTCAAGTAAATAAATAAATCACATCTGAGAGTAAGCTTTACGTAAACTTTTTTTGTAATGGGTTTGGTAGAAAAATTTGGAAAAATATTTTACGGAAAATGTGAGACATTCCTCCACAAATTGCGTAGGAGGAAGGGGAGGAGTTGACTATATGAATTAGATTTTGATTTTCGAGAGTAGAAATATGGAATAAATGTATATTCATCTCATTTGTCACCTGGATTGGTGAGGTCATTTCGGTTATTTTTAGAAACGGTTTAATCACACAATCGTTTTGTCTCGATTAAATTACATGGTCTCTTGTTTTTACTTGTTTATGGTTTCACCACACCACAGTGTTATTTGGAAACTTCATGAATGGTTTTTCTTATCGTCTTGTTGACAGAATGCCCTCCAGCTGATGATGGAATGGAAAGATTCGCATGTCCATCGGCTGACCACCTTGGTAGATACCGTTGTGTGGATGACCACGTCCTCTGTGATGGCTTTATCGACTGTCCAGGGAAAGAAGATGAAGACATGCAAGCCTGCATGTTTTACAAAACGGTAAGATGATATATTGATGCAATGATAATAAAATTACGATAACTTAGTGTTGAATGATGAATGATGATGGATGTTTCAATTGAATGATTGTTTTCGGTTGGATGCATACTTGTATGTATGTATTACAAAGAAACTTATGAACAAAGTTTTATTAAACCAAATTTTTTTCAACTTTCCAGACTAAGGCCCACCTGGATGTTTTAGCGGACGCCTTACTGAGATGGGCACGAGGAAAGCGCTAAAAAAACTTATCAAATTGGTAGACCAGTATTTCCCTTAAAAAAAGAAACAAGACAGAACTACGGACCTACACAATAATCGACGGATTTACAACAACACCACTACTACCACTTGGTTCATCACAAAAGGATGGAAAATACGAGGAGAGCATGCATATAATTTAAAGAATCAAAGAAAAACTATTGCAAGAGATACATAAATACAGCAATTTATTGACTATTCTAAACTTTGGTAATCCTCATAATGACATTTTCAAATACATCCGAGAATATAAATATATCAATAATACTAACTGTTATGTAAATCGCGTTATATAATATTTAATTTCAAGTAAAATAGACGAGGAGGATGATGATGGTGGATTGTAGTGGCGCAAAGAAAAAACTGTGAATGAGATACCTCTAATGTTACAAACTAAAAGTATATACAGCTAAAAAATAGCTTGTACACTATATATACGTAGGTAGGTAAAAAAGGTTGATTATATTGCAGATATTTGTTACATAATATTATTAATTATTGCTTTATTATGTGGTATTATAGTGTACGGTGAGTTAAAACATACCAGATCAAATTGTGATGGTTATCGATTATTGTTTAGGTAAAAACATTCAAAAAGGTACTGGGATATTTTAAAGTGTACTCGCACACCGCTACTCAACTTTAGATATATTTTAAAAGAAACTTGATTTTGCCATTATTATAGTCACTTGATTTGTAGGAAATAGTAGAGTAAGGTGGGCATTTATTGTCCTAATTAGAAAATACATGCGTGAAAATAACTGCATAGTCAAAACTAACTTTCAAATAGTCAAGTTTTAGATGTTTTGTCGTTATAAATTAGGTAAGCATATTAGCTAAGGTTAACACAGCATTTTTCTTAATTTATAGAAAATTTAAGAAATATACTTTTTATGCTATATTTTTTAAACTAAAACCACATACCATGTACATACATAAGGTAATAATAATATATACTGATGATGTTGATGATGAAAATCCTGAAACTACACGGATGACGCTTTCATTCATAACAAAAAATAATCATTCACTGATATAATCTAAGATAAGTATAGAGGTAAAATCGTGTTTTTTGCAATTTGTTCAGTTTTCATTATACCTAGGCCCATAGTTTACTAATTTTGTAAATTTTACGGGATTTTTTCTAATCCAAAATCACTTTCACTTTAGCGATGATAAAGCGATAAATGCATCAAAAAAAAAGATTCATAGAAAAAAAATCAACTCTAGCCAAAAACGTTAGAAATATAATTTGAGGGTTATTATTATTATGATGATGGGAAAGGAAATGTATGGAAATCTCTGGTTGAAAACGTGATGTTGATCAAGCATCAATGCATGTTTGTAATTGCCAAAAACTACTACTTTACAATTAAATTTTGAAAGAAAAATAATCATTTCCAAGTTTTCTTTGCCACGAATGGTGCATATAGATCAGGGACTTTTTACAAAAAAATGGGTATATGTATATTATACTGAAAATATTATTATAAATTGTTGTGTAATCTAGGATATTATATACATGCTTTAAAGTGTCTAATTAAAATACAAAAAAGTTAGGTAAGTGTTGTTATGTGTTAAATAGGGTGTATATGTAAATATGTAAGTATTATCCATCGTAATTTTGAACTCATCATCATAAAATTTATATCTAGTGAATTGTTCACCTTTTAAGAAAACGTAGATATTCTAATGGATAGGTAGATAGTATTTACAATTAGTTAATTATTAACCCTGACGTGACAGCAATTTACACAGGACACGCTTATAAACTGCACTAAATTTTTGAAAACACCATACACACATGTTTTATTGATTGGACCCATATGTTGATATAAAAAAATGCACACATACAATTTACGATATAGCACAAACTGCGGCACAATTAATTTTAAAAGTTATTATGGAAACAAATAAAAAAACAAAATATTTTATGAAATAAAACTATATTATTATTATGATTATAATTATGCACCAGCGTAAAAAAGATTTTTTGAGAAAAGAATCGAAATTTTTTCTGCACTGATTATGAGTTATTAGTATAATTAATTTTTTAACAAAAAATATATATACAGGAAAAATATAGTGAGAGCATTGAGAGCAGGCGGGATAAATTTAAAAAAAAAGTTATTACGTTAATCATACATTTTACTGAACACTCCACCTACAACAATCCTTCCACTTTACAACTTAACTTCGACAAGAAAGAAAAAAAAGAGAATTAAGGGTTGCACTGATTATACCATAATAATAATAATAATATATTTAACATTAGAATTTTTCTATTAAACTAAATAGTATACAAATTACAATGAGAAGGACTGTTAAGAAAAGAGAAAACTTAATTTTTAGGACAAATGTTGTGCTTATATAGGACTATGTGAATGTCGTATGAAAATTAGGTATTATAAAAATAAATACTTGTGCAAAGTTCTTGATTAGATTAATTTTTGAAATAGCGCTTAAATATTACATTATTATTATTATTATCATTATGATTATCATTATGATTATCTATTTGAATCTTCGGGGAAAACATACCGCAGCGCAGGGATATTTTTAATTTTAGTAAATAATTTAAGTAATGTATATAGGTACTTATACACATGGGTAAACTACAGTAAAAGTTACAGGGATGAATGAACACACTTTTAGGAATGCCGTTAATACCTCATTAAGCTGGCATATATAGAGGTGTTAAAGGATATTTCACAAACCATATTATATTAGGCATATTATGTGTGTATATAAAAATTAACTAGAGAATATCCTGTAATTATTGATTGATGTGCGTAGATATATTATATATTATATATTATATTCTCATTATCATTGTTAATAGCTAAATTGTAAGTTTAGTATTATTATTATCATTATTATTATTGTGGCTGGTGCATATAACATATCTTGAGTTTTCAAAAAAATATTCTTTCAAAAAATCGTCAAATATATGTGGTAATAAATTAAATTTAAAAAATATATATTATATATTGATTGTGCATTTTGGCTAATCTGCTAGCTGAGACTAAAAAAACCTTAAATACAAAGGTTATAAAAAAAAGTAGGAAAGTTTTCATGAATACAATATATATGTAGGTTTACACGTGATAATATACATTAAATATATTATGTGTTGTATGTATGTAGGTATATGTAGTTATGTAAAAATATATACATACCTAATATATATATATATATACTGACCTCCAGTAATGATAATTATATTGTACATGCCATGGCGATTGTAAAACTGTAAAATTCATATTTTGCTCTTATTTTTCTACAAAATACCCTTTTAAACTTTAATTACACTATTAGTAAAAAAATATTATATATGTTTCATAATCCAGTTTGTATATTACCATATAAATTCAATACAAATAGTATATTATGCATGCAATTCAAGTTCCATAATTTTTTTTCCTATTATAATTATTATCGTTATTTAATCTTATGATGATGACTAACTGCATGACTCATTTTAAAAATTTGAAGAAACATTATACAAATAAAAAGAAAACATCAATCAATCAGATCAATCAACAGACTGAAAAAATTCTATACTTGTTATTTAAAAAAAGGATATAATATAAAGTAATTAATTATTATTATGAGTGATCCGCTTAAAAAAATACCCAACAGTTAAGAAAATACTTAGGAATCTCCGATTGGTGATAAATTGCACATTTACTTTTCTACACGTGCATCTCATTAAATTAATTATGTTGTCTTATATTAGTTTTATTTTCAATGCGTGTGTGATTTTAAAATCCCATTTTCGTTCGTTCAGAGATCTGTGTGAAAAGTAACGAAAAAAAACAATGGTGCTGTTGTAACAGGAACTGGAGCACTATTAACTAAACGATTAATATGTAAATTGAGTATATAAAAAAAACTTTCTACAGACTTGTCAAGATTCCTATAATATTATATCTCTCTATATACAAACTTTTCTTTATCTATCATCATCATACAATATAGTGCTAAGAAATGACTTGAGATTGTTTAAAAAATATATATATATTCCTAATATGTACCTATTCTGCTAATTTTGAACGGGTTTTTAGATAAATTTAGTTAAAAGGAAACGGGTATTAGATATATAAAAACAAATTTAGTTTTCAAAAAGGTTATTATTATAACATGGGACAAAATACAACTTGGTTTTACGTCTTGCTTCGTTCACCCTGTGTTTTTTTTTCTTCTTAAATCAATAAAACTGTTTTAAAATTCTGTTGATTGATTGACGAGATTGATTATTAATTTGTATGATATGTGAATGAGTGTGAAAGATATTGAAAAGTTAAGTTTTAAACAAGGACTACTACTACTACTCTTTTAAATTATGAATCAATATGGCTACTATTAGTAAATTTAATATATTTAGACATATAGATTATAGACATTAACCAAGTTATTAATAATAATTATATAACAAGCATACAAATAAAAATATATTACGAAACTAGAAGGTTTTAGAAACACAAAAGTAAAATACACACAAACATGTACTTGTAGTCATCATGACATGTCTGACATGCATGTTGTGATGGGAAAACAAGTTTAAAAAAAAGGATACATAATAACCTTTGTAAAATATATGAAACTCATTTTTGAAAAAAAAGAAGAAACTCATTGTGATTGAAGTTCTTATACAAAAAAATAACTAAGTTTTATCTCTAAACATAATAATAATAATAATATATACCTATATATAAAATATAAACATACATTATTATGCCAGAGAGACAAAAGAAAGAATTTTTTTAGTCCGTAAAAAAAGTTTTGAACCTGTCTTCGTAACATTACTAGTAAATTAGCTATTAATATAATATGTATATATTGCGTTTTATCATCAAAATCATAGAGGTGACAATGGAAAAAAAAATATATAGAACTTTAATCATTCATTAGTAATAATATTGCTATAAAATATATTACAATAAATACTAGATGATATAAATATATAGTTTTAGGCATATATGTTTATGTATTGATTTCAAAATAAATAGTTTTCCCCACAACAATCCTTTGTAGTTTTCCATCCAAATATCACACACACATTTCATTTCATTTAATGCCATAGAGTTGCCAAGTTATAATAATTGAACACATTCCCATATCTGCATTTTACATACAATATCACTTCTTCTTGCAGCAACTTTTAAATATGTGTAGTTATTATGATAAACAATGATAATATAATGAAAAGATATATTATAATGAATAGTCTTTCGTCAAGTAGTAGTCGATTACCAATATAGGTAATTGTTTATGCTAATTTTCTGGTGTTAAAAAGGTATTAAAGGCTCACTGCTACACATACACAAAACAAACTAGCTTTACATTTTACTCGTTATATGACCATCAAAAAAGAAAGAAAGAAATAACATATATAGTTCAATAGTTTTACATTATAGTAGGCTCATTCCATGCATTTTAATCTCATCTATTCCAAAGTAATACTGAAATAAATAAAAATCCTATTTAATTAAAGAAGAAGAAAAAAAACATTTTTATGCATATGTAGGTTTATTTTCTCCAGCAGTAAATTTGCCCATCCTTCTTATTCTTGCTTTCATATATATTTATTGACTATTGACAACTTCATATTTATATATTCATCCATACTGACTAAGCAAAAAAAAAATTATACCTATGTATACATATACATGCATGAGTTACCTATATCAAAATTTTTAAAGATAAAACTTCTATTTTCTGGACAAGTGAAAAGAAAAACATTCGAAAAAATTTGTTTTATATTGTTTTATAGCAGAGGGAACAGCATCTTATTGCGATGGTTCTTTTATATAAAAAAAACATTATGTACACATAAAAAAATAATATATATGCGTGATTTGAAATTATTACATTCTTCTAAAGAAGGTCAAATTATTCTATAAAAAAAAGTGTAATTGTTGAATTTTTATCTTATTATTATTCATACTACATATATACGTTTAAGTATTTTGATGATGATTCACTTCAACAAGACATATCAAACATGACGATGTTGATACTATATAACATAATTACTAAGTATACAGTTAAATTTTATTATATGCTCTAGAAATTAAGAAAAAAAACAAATATATATCTTGGGTACATTTTTAGTTGTAAATTTTATGTAATAAATTGAAATGCTCCTTTGTAACGATATACGTATAAACTACGGAGTATATTATGTGGTATTTATATATTATCATTTTCCAGTAAATCGTATTTTAGTAATCATTTCAAAAAAAATGTTTAGCTGCTGGAAAACTGGAAATTATATAATTTTGATTGACACATATACTAGCTCGTGAATGTCTGTTTTTTTATGATTGAAAATCAAAATTTTAATCGTCTTTTATTGCCAATAAGCAATTCCATTATTTGTGCATTCATGTATTCTATAGTTCGTTGATTTTAATTTAAAAAAAATAAAAAAATAAACGAGCATATATTATTGTGATAGTGATTAGATTCCAAAATAGAGACTTATAGAAATGAATTAGACAGTTAGGAATATTTTTTAGAGATAAATACCTATGGTTTTAAACAAATTGTATTATTGAATTATTACCACCACCTTGTTAAAATATAATAATACATATTATCATGTAACATTTGTTACGTTTTATGATTGGTAGAAGCATAAAGATTATATGTATACAATACCCATTAGACCGTTGTAATGTATTCAATTTGAGAAGAAAAAAAAAACAAATTTAAATTGTGAAAAAAGATAATGTTAAAATATTGTATTATGTGTATATATTATATGCTATTCGTTATGATATTATACAACATAAAAATTAATTAATTATGCTGCTATAAATAGGAAGTCGTCTATATTACTTACAAATAAAAAAAAAGATTTAAATAATAATTTTCTCTGATTCTTATAGCATATTCGTGTGGAAATATTTTTTTTTCATTATTACTCATTCTCTGTTTATCATCTCGCATAAAAATGCATACATTTGATACTACCCATTAATAATCATAAAATCAAATGCCGTTGACATTGCTGATTGTTAGGATTTGTTTGAAGGAATCGTTTTTTATATATTTCTTACGACAACAAGCAAAAGTTACACTGGTATTATCTTTTATCACACCAAACTATGTACGATTAAAACATAGAAAACAGATTATAAGAATGGTAAAATTCACTTCATGACAACAAGTAAATATGTAAATATAAGATCATAGTATATTTTTTTAGAAAGGTTCTACTACTGGAGTCTCATTTTCTTTGGCTAATTCTTTCTTGTTAACCTCGGACCAGAATCCAATGCGCTTCTGGAATTTTTCTGGTGCTGGAGATTCGAGTGCAGTGGCAGCATCCAATCTGTACCAATTAGGACGAAATGGGTGAGTGGGGAAAATCTAAAGTTTAGGTACCCAAGGACTACTACTTTTAAAAGTTTTAGAAAAAAATACACAAACATATGCTTGTAGTCATAGCCATTCATTATGGCATGATTGAAACACTTGTTTTGGAAAAAGACATGTTTAAAATAAATAAAGGAATGAATGTTAGTACGTGTTTGTGCACAAACCCAAAAACATCAAACTTACATTTTGTATTTGGAGCATCAGTTAACAGTTGAAGGATAAAACCCGGAAAAATTGTTTCAATCATGTTCGTTTTGATCATGTCGTGAATTATTTTAAACGAGTCTAGATGTGATTGGAACTTGTTTTTACCGCACACGGTGACAGTTGCCTTGTCTCTCAAGTTTACTCTGCAAATGACATGACATCATATATTATAAGTAATTCTCGTGCACAGTCAACAGTGGCACATTCCAGCTTTGCTAACTTTAACTATTTTGCTTGACTGCATACAAACAATGATTGTGAATTCTGGCTATCATCAAGTCATCATATTGATAATTTTTTAGGTTCAAACGCAATTTCGTTTGTGTTGGCGTTCTATTTTTTTTAATGGGTTTCAACCTTGTTGGGTTTTTATTTCTTCAGAGAAACCATTTTTATTTCTTACGACGATAACAGTACAAGCAAGTATATCATTTTAATACGAAAGTTTGTACATTTGAAACATAGAAAACAAATTAAGAATGGTAAAATTCATTTCATGACAATAGGTAGATAGGTATTACAAGATCAAAGTATATTTTTAGAAAGGTTCTACTACTGGAGTCTCATTTTCTTTGGCTAATTCTTTCTTGTTAATCTCAGACCAGAATCCAACGCGCTTCTGGAATTTTTCTGGTGCTGGAGATTCGAGTGCAGTGGTAGCACCCAATCGGTACCAATTAGCAAGGTCCCCTGCTTCGTTCTTCTTCCATTCCTTGCCTTCTCCCCAGGTCTTGGTTGGTTTTCTGGAAATACCAAATAAAATTTGTTTAGTTTACTGATATTTTAAATGGAATTATTTGATGGGTATATGGGAAGATTGTTTTGCATACCCAGTTTCAGCAAAAGAGCTAAGAAGCTTGACCAATCCAGTGGACAAGGCGTATTCTTTGTGGTCCTTTGTAATTTCTGGGAATGGGACACGCTCAACGTTGCTCTTGAAAATGTACTGAACATCATCCAAATGGGCCATTCCAAAGTTTTCCTCTAGTCCGAGGTACTTCAAGCCGGTGGTTTCAGGTGTGTGGCTAAAATAGTAGAGGTAGACTGGAGCCTCTTTTGAGTACAACTTGGCTGTGACAACAAGTCCAAATCCCACGAATCTGTCCATGACGATATCGGTTAAGTTGAGGAAGGTGGTTTTGTCCAGTGCCTTGTCGCCAAGGTAGAAGTCGCGAACTTTCTTTGAAACTTCATCCTTATCTGTGGCGGTATCTCCGTAGACTAACAATGTTGGAGCAATTTCATTCCATTTCTTGTCTACCTTTTCCATAAGGGCTGGGTCCTTAAGAAGAGCGGCAGTGATGGGTGTAACGCCCTCTTGTTCATTTCCTCCAATGATGAGGGGAACCTTGTTGATAATTTTTCCAGTAGCCAAGAGTGTGAGTGGGTTATCTGGAATGACGAGGTCTCCTTCAGTTTGGTCTCCAATGACCTTATCAATAGTGGGCCCAAACCATGCCTTATTTTTAATATCTTCAAGTTTGATGTCATCAATGCCGACCTTGACCATTTTCTCGAGGATTTCTTTGGCATCCATTTGCTTAAGACACATGACGAGAGCACTTGAAGAGTCGATTGGGCACCCTACTTGTGTTCCGAGCTTCTTGGCTTGTTTGACTGGATTGCGGATCATAGAACTACGGCTCAATGGAGTGCCAGACATGGAAACGACGTTGTGGATAAGTCCCTTGCTTTGAGGGGACAAAGTGTGGAAAATGGCATCAGCACCACCGGTTGCAGATCCTAAGAGTGTCACTCTACCCTTGTCACCTAAATAATTAATTAATTAATAAAGAATTTATAAATAATCACCTAAATTAATAAATTAAAACTTAGCAGTGATGTTAATAATAATAATAATAGAATGTCACCTCCAAACTTTTCAATATTTTGTTGAACCCATTTGAGAGCTTGGACTTGATCACGAAGTCCTTGATTTCCAGCAGCATACCTGAGACAATTATTGCACATTTATAATAATTTTTTCTGCGAAGGAAAATTTATATCCTTTCTATATTATATATTCACAGGCTTACATGTCGTTGGTGTTCAAGAATCCGAAAAGCGATTGTCTCCAGTTTGGAATGACAACGATAACATCTTGGTCCATCCAGTATTTGGGATCAAAATCTTCGCTGCCTCCAAAAGAGTTAAGTCCAGGGTGGATATAAACAACTACTGGGAGAAGAATGGTGTCCTGACCCTCCATTGGAAGTCTTGGAGTAAACAAGTTCAAATTCAAACATGCTTCTTCTCCAACTACAGCCTTCTTGAAGGGGGAATAGTGGATACAAGGAGGTGCTGGTTTGNGGGGAATAGTGGATACAAGGAGGTGCTGGTTTGTTAGCATCCATGGTGTCCTCCCAGTTGTCGGGTATCTCTGGCGCTTGAAATCTCTCTGGTGCCTTGCCGTAAGGGATCCCATGGAACGAGTAGAACATTCGTCCATCTCTGGATTGGTCTGTGGCTCCCTTTACCTTTCCATAGTGAGTATTCACCACCCCTGACTCTTGTGCGTGGACAAGAGCAAAGGTGAGACAAATGGCAATTGAAAGTTTCATGATGAACGATTGACTGTCCAAAAATAAGATCAGTCCGGAGGATAAATTGAGAGTGCTTCCAACTTCCATTTTTGTGAGCTTATATACCATATGCACACTATGCGCTGCGATCATGAGTAACAAATTACACATAATATTATGCGATTAAATAGGTATACATAATATGTAATTTTTTATATACAAATTATACATAGATAATATATATAAGACAATAATAATATTATGCAATACTATTTTCATGCTCGGGGCATTTACTGAAAAAGTGTTTGACCTTCCAGTGATATTGAGTTATAGAATACTTTGAAAAAAGCACTGTATGGACTATTCCCATGTCAATTGTCAATCTTATCTCTCTCCAGTCCCGGTCCAGCTTGGATACAAAAAGATGACAATGAATTATCATTGGCGATAATCCGAGCATAGAGTCTCCTCATTGCATATATGCTTATTGTATTGTAAACGCATAACAATGCATGTTTTATGGTTTTTTTGCAGGCATTGGTTTTCTTTTGGTTCCACACTTTTGACAGCTCCTTAATCATTTTTCATAGATTGATATTGGTGTTCATGCCAGCAAGACAGCCATCATGATTTTTTTTCTCTTCTTCTTTGTATATACAATAGAAGGGTGAAGCCGCAGTTTCTTTTTTTGTCCATGACACATAAGATGATGGAGCTACCTGCTGGTTTCAATTTTTTTGTGGGTAAAATCAGTTGTAAGAGTTTCACCATCACCTTTCAAGTCGTGTTGCACGTATAATTTCGTGTGTGTTCATAAGAAAATCATCATGCACTTTGTACAGCGGTTGAGCATTTTGTAAGGTTGCAAGTAATTGTTAAATTTATGACTGCTACTACTACTACATTAGTAGTGATTTAATTGTGTATGGAAGGCGGATCAGACTGATATGAAAAACTATTCTGCACTTTTTCTGGAGAACTTGTTTAAAAAAAAATGTTTTATTCATTTATGTACATTGCAAAAATATAAACGCTTATACACTCTCAACTTTTTTCTTCTTCTCCAGGCAGATCTCCAGTTTTTTTGTGAGATAGGTTTATAAGTATGTGCTTATATGGAAAAACCTGTTTTTGTATGTCATTTACTGCTCGGGCATTATGGATTCAATAAAATATTATTATTGCGAAACAAGAGGTGCGCGCGATGCATTTTAAATTGTTAATGTTTTCACATCTGTATGCCAAGATATGACAATATATTACATTACAGATGATTTGTAGTACTCAGACTAATATTTTGTTTCCTTTTTGAGTGCATTACTATAAATTGAAAAAAAGACCATGACTCGTACAAAAACCGGTCGGCATCATGAAAAAATAGCAATGTTGTTCTAGAGACTGCTTACACACATAATGCCTCTCTTTTTATTTGCATTATTAATCTGGAAAGTAGTGTTTCTGTTTTTAAAAAACTTCGCCACAAAAGGTAACCACAACAGAAATGATTACATCATATTTATTAATAGAAATTCAAAGTGTATAACTACGCTCACGATTATATTTTAACACTATGATAGAAATAAACGATTTATTGCTTAAATTTTCCCTCCATCCGCATCCGAAGGAAGATCCACATAAATAAATCCTTCTCCTTCTCCTTCTCCTTCTCCTTCTCCTTCTCCTTCTCCTTCTCCTTCTCCGCTTTCTACTTGGGGCTTTTCTTTCCTGCCCAACTTCTTCTTTTTTATGTCTCCTGGTGGGGGTAATGATCTTGGGTCGTCAAGTCCAAGACTATCCCAAAAGTCAGTGTACTTTGTGAAGGGTTCAGTCATCATCATTCTCGTATCGCCTAGCTGATACCACTGAAGACTCGATTTATCATGACCCTTCATATTTGCCCAATCATCTGCCTGCTTTCCATGTCCAGCAAACCTTGCCCAAAGTTTAACCACATTTCTTGAAAAATTTAAATGTTTTGGACGAGAAGGTCTGATCATGGAAAAGTCTCCGTAGTTGTCTGAAGTGTCAAACAGAAAATGAACCTCATCTCCATTAGAAACTCCTCGCGTTAAATCTGTAACAAAAAAAAACTTTCTTAAACCAAACTTTTACTTTTCATTATGATTATTTATAAAACTATTTAATTTGCTCTAACTGAGGGTATCAGAGTAGTGCCATTTTTTGAACGAGGTTGCATTTCGACTCCAGTAGTACAGGTACATATCGCTCAATTTCCCATACAACACTGCAGCATTTTTAACACATTGAAAGTAGTTTCGATGGGAAAACATGTCCACATGAGTCTGATGATAATTTTTGCCACTCATGTCTTCAACTGGAACATTCTCATAATAAAACTGACGAATTTGATTTGATATATCATCTTGTTGTTCCTGGCTTGATGCTTTTGGCAAATCTTTGCTGAGTCCGTACCCAAAGTTGACTGGATATGTTTTGGTGTAGTTGTTGAAATACATATCTTTCATTAAAGGGTTGTAAATATATTCTGTTACGGAAAAGTATATATTTATTTTATATATCTCTTGCCAATTTTGTTTTGGGATATTGAATAAAGTTGCATAAAAATCATGACAAATTACTTACGTCCTGTTACAAAGTTGAGACCGTCTTGGCTGTTGACGCCTTTTTTTTAATGAAAAATGCATATAATTATTATCATGAGAAAAAAGGATGCTGATAATAGAGAAGTTTTCTAATTTAGCTCAATGCTCGTTGTTTTACAGGTATTTGATTTTGTACTCACCCATCATTATTGGTATGCCACCCCAAGTATCATTTGTGGCGTTTAGGAGGATGTTATGTGGATAGTTGGGAAGAAATACCTTGAGTCTTGGTACAGATCTTACCCAGTGCTCTACTACTGGTCCAAATAGATAAAAAGGGTCATCATACGGTCCCTAAAGTACATGAATTTGGTAAAGTAATAATATTTTAATTTAAAAAAAAATATCAGAAATATTTTAAGTTAGCCACTTGTGTATTTCTCTACATAACATATTTTGACATGCCATTAATCTTTCCCTGGAAATCTCCAAGTCCTTCAGGTCCTTCTTTGCTAGACATGCTAAGGCCTCTTTGGCATTAAATTTATCCCCATCATCAAAAGCTTCATTACAGCCCACTTCCGTCATATACTTTGAAAGCCCAGTACCGGTGGTATCATCATTAAGTGCCCAATGACATAATGGGCTTCCGCTTTGCATAATAGCCTTGTGGAAAAGTCCTTTGCTCATTGGTGACAGTAAGTGGAGTCCCACCGAAGCGGCGCCAGACCCTTGACCCGCCAATGTGATAGAACTGGGGTTGCCCCCTGCAATAAAAAAAATTGATATACCTCTAAGAAAATCTTCATATATTTAAATTAACCCTAAAAGTTTGATTGCTGCCATAATAATTGCATAAATTAAATAATTTCTAACTAACCAAATTTGTCAATGTTTTCCTGTACCCACTTGAGTGCCATGACCTGGTCTTTCAATCCTAAATTTGAGGGACCATCAGGACCAAACGTGGAAAAGAAACCTAGAACTCCCAACCTGAATGATAGCGATGTACCATCAACTACACATACTTACATCATTTATGAATGTTCTCATTCATTTTAAATCAATACTGAATACCTGTAATTGACCGTGACAACGACGACGTTTTCATCCATCATATATTTGGGTCCGAACTGAGCTCCCTCCCCGCCATTCCAATCCCCTCTATCAACCATCCATGATCCTCCATGGAAGACCACAATCACAGGCAAATCTTTCAAAATGAAATAGTTATTGTGGTTGAGAGGTGTGGCCACGTTGAGTTTATTGCAGTCTTCCTCCCCGATTGGGTGAATACTATTCATTTGAAAGCAAGGAGCTGGACGGTTGGTACCATCATAGACATCTTTACAATCACTCTCATTTTCGTTCAGTTTACATGACCACTTTTTAGGTGGCCACTTACAAGACTTGAACCTTCCCGCATAGTTGCAATATGGTATTCCCATGTACTCCATGAAAAAGTTGCCGCCTCTAGTTTCCGACAAGCGACCTTTTATTCGACCCTGTGGAAGTGTGATTATTCTGCCATTTGGATTTGCCATTACCTTTTCATTTTGCAGCAGGTAAACCAATAAAATGCACAAAATGCTTGTATTTGAAATAAAATATATTCTAATTTTGTATGACATGGTTAGAAAATGAAATCCCAAACTATAGATTACACCCAATACACACACGAAAAATGTTTTTAAAAGTTGGTAATGCTATTGCGTAATAAGTTTTATTTTGACCTTCAATCCAATAAAAATTGCATGTTTTCAATTCAAAGGTCAACATTTCATTGTTTTAAATGTAACAATAATTAATCATTAATACACACAATGCATAAATGTTAATTACTAATATTTATTCAACCCCCAAAAACGCTTGAGAAGAAACCTGGTTTCTTGGTTGTTGTAGTCGTTGTAGTGCTAGTCCGATCATCTTCCTTGAAAACTGCATGAATTACGGAAGGAATGTCCGATGAAGTTGGTGGTGATGGACTAGGTGTTGCTGATGTAGCTTTACTAATCGTCTTTGCAGTTGTTGTTGTGGTTGTAGTCGTCGATGAGGTGCCTGATGGTGATGGAGATGATGCTGCTGCTGCCACCGGAAGTGATGGACCGAGCCCATATGGCAGAGATCCACTGTTTAATGATGATGGCTTTTGTGTTTGTGATGATATAAGATGTGGTGATTGAGACGGTATATTTTGTTTCCCTGCAATCGGGGGAGCACGTGTAATGGGCTTGACAGTAGGTTTATCCGTCATTGAGTAGCCCACCACAATTTTTCCGTTATCTTGATGACTCCTCAAATAGCCTTCATCCTGACCAAGGTCTAACCCCTCCCAAACTTTAAATGTGGGGGCTGGAATGACGCTTGCTGAAGATTGTGCTGGGGAAGCCAATTGGTACCATTTGAGATTAGAGGTTGTTTGGCTGGGAAGTACAGGAGACCATTCGAACTCTGTTTTGTCGTGGCGCTCTACGGGTTTCCCAGTTTTTGCAAATTCTGCCCAAATCTTTACCATCTTTTCAGAAAATGGGGTATCCGTGTCTCCTTTTTTTAAAGTAGGGATAGTGTCAAAGCCCAGGTTAAATAGTAGAGGCAGTTCATCATTATGAACAACTCCGCGCATTTTTACCTTATCACGTACACCCCATTCGTTAAGAAAGCTGTTGGATCCTTGAAAGGTTAACGAATACAAGTACACAGGGGCATATTTAGATTGGGCCAGGGCAGCTTCTGCAGTGCAAGAAATGAAGTTTCTGTCTGTCAATGCAACCACCAATTTTTCTTTGTTGTCCTCCTTAATCATCCCGTTTCCAAAGTAGTATTGTCTGATGGCTTCGCTCACGTTGGCAGGATTTGGAGCAGACTGGCTGTAGTGGAAAATGAGTGGTGCTAATCTCATCCATTCCTTGTCCAATTTTTCCAGATTCTTTGGCGTGGTCAAAATGTTGGCAAATGCCAAGTTAAGTCCATTAAGAGAGTTGTAACCTGTGAGCCACGGGACACGAGCTGCCTTTCCCTCACTAATTAATTTTTGGGGTAAATCTGGAACCACAGCTTTGTCTTTTTGCAGAACCCATTTTTCAACTACTGGTGCAAAAGGTATGGCAGGATCCTCTAAAAAGTTTTGCAATGCAACCCGAGCAATTTCAATATCTTTCAAACTCTTTCCCTTGACACAAGCTAGGATGTCCTTGCTAGTTTTTCCAGTCGTGGGACAGTTTAGCTTTGTTGCCAATTTTTTCGCGACTTGCCCAGGATTTCGGACAATGACCCAGGGACAGAGAGCGTTACCACTTTGAGAGATTACTCTTGAAAAGAGACCTTTGGCCATTGGCGAGAGCATAAGATAGCTTGCCATTGCTCCACCTGCGCTGCCGCCGACCAAAGTTACTTTTTGGCTATCCCCCCCTGTAAAATTTTAATAAATTTAAATCTTTTACCTTTGGGAAAATCCAATACTCATATATTAAAATTTAAACCTTGAAAGTCCGACTAATAGCATAAATAATTTCTAACAACATCTTCGTCAAGGAAGTATCTAGCCCCAAATATTTGACCACTTTGTGATACAAATGATCCTCCATGAATATAGACCAAAACAGGCAGTTTTCTAGCAGCTCTTGGAGGCAGAGGTGGGGGAGTTGGCGATCCAGGTTTGGAGGTTGTTGTCGACAAAGATTGTATCGGAACAGCAGTTGGACTCATTACATTTAAAAACAAACATGATTCGTCTCCAACGATACCCTTGGTTTTTCTAGAAAATTGGGCGCATGGAGAGCCAAATTTTGTGCCGTCCCTTATACCCTCCCATTTTTCAGGAGGCCCAGCTTCCTATAATTTGTTTATAAATCTATCATAATATGCACTTTTCGGTACAAATTATTGAATAATTATTATTCTTAACAAACCTGGAATCGTTGCGGTTTCTGGGCATATGGAATACCCAAGTATTGGACAAATCTTCGACCATTCCTTGTTTCTGCAAGTTTCCCTCTAATTTTCCCCTGCTTTGTTTCAACTATCGGATCAATCACAGCTCCAGTAACATGGTCCAGACGAAAAGATGCGCAAAATAATGCCACCAAAACAAAATCCAATCTCATGTTAATAACCTATGTAGCAAACTTTTTTGTCAAGTTTTGTTGATGCTTCAAAACACGTGCAAAAAGTTGGTTATATAACTTTGATGAAATAAAAATGGAGATGACCAGAGTTGTTGGAGATCCTTATCTGAAATGCCAAGTGATTTTTAGATCCATTCTATTTCTATCAAGCCGCACAAACACTGTCATCCTCAGCATCTTTTCATTTTCGTTCAAGACATTCTTTTTTATGGCCTTATAAGCATATTTGCAGATAGTTCTGCACTGCAGGAGGTACTTTGTCATCATCCATAAATGAACAAAATATAACCATCTTCATGTTGTTTGGGCGTTTGAAGGTGATCTTGAGGATTAGCAAGAAAGCCAAACAACATCACAGCAGCAGCCAGAGCATAGCGATAGCATCATTTTAAAATGTTCGTTGCTCATCATCGGTCGTCAATCAGTCATCATCATCATCATCATCGTCGTCCTTTTTGATGTTCGTCCGTCAATTTGTACCTGTGCTCCTCAGTCTATTGTTTTTGTATGATTTTTATGTTAACTTGCACATAGCTAAACAAGTGCATGTTATACATTTGTATTTCAAAAGAAGACGCAAACAATTAAATTATATATTTAAAACAATACATATTGCTGATTTTTTACAACCAATTAATTGTTGTTCGTAGAAAATTATAAAATATTCACAATCTTCTAGTAAAAGAAACATAGCAACTCTCAAAGTATATTTGTTAACGGAATATATACAACACAAACATGAATTGTTTACACACATTGAGTTGTTGTTGCTAGATCGTAACCACTAATTATATACCCACCTAGATGCTATTTTTCCTGTTGCATTTTTATCAAGTATTATTTTTCCAATAACGCCTTTCTTGCATATAAATGTATATTTTTTTTTGTTTTTGGCAAACATGACTTGATCTTGCCATAAATTTCCAATATCTTTGTCAGTTGCCATGCCATATAGACATTACGAAGTTCATTAGCTCCAGTTCCAGTAAACAAATGGGTCCATTGCCACTTGAATCTAATTTTACAAAAACTTCACCATGGAGCTGACTCGCAGCATCATTTTGTGCATGACTTCATCGTGATCAACAATATATCTTTAGGGTTGGAAATCTTGTAAAGGTAATATTACATATTAGATAATACCGCGAAGTAGAGTGCAATTTTTTTATAATCAACTTTATGCAATAAACAATAGCATATTATGACGTAATTTTTGTTGTTTGTTGTTTGTACGACGAAAACGTACTCTGTTTATAGTTTTATATATTATGTGGTTGATATTATTTAATAATGTCACACAAGTATGTACATATAGCTAGGTATTATAATGTTATGCTTCTTATAATACATGTTTCATGTTGCAAGGAAGTTTTGAAACTCTGAAAAAAAGTAAGGCATCAGAGAAGGAAAACAATAAAGAACACACACACCTAATCACGTGTGTATGATGTCTTCCTTCATCCATCCTCAAACAACAATACATCCTTCATTTTATTTAAATTTCCTTATTAATTATCCATATAAGTAGTATAATAATATATACTAATAAATAATACGAAATGCCTTACAAGGAACGACAATTCATACATACATATATGCGTACACGCGTGTATTACTACTCGTGAAATGAAATACATTGTTGTCAAGTTATCAACTATATAATACAGCTTGATTTAATTATTACACAACTTAATTATTACTATGAAAAGACAATCATGTAACATATAATCATGCATGCTTCTTTACTACAAAAAGTTATTGCTCTTTTGCTTTTGTGTCGAGCTGTATTAGCAAAATTCATTGAGAAAAAAAACTTGCAATATCGACACCTCGCCCCCATCACATATCTGTACTGTAACATATCACAACAACAACATGACAATCAACCCGTTTAACTTGGAATAGGTATGTACATATCCATGTAGAAAAGGTTATCAACTGCCTCAATATAAAAATGTAATAGTAATAATATAATACATATTTTTGAGGAAGTTGTAAAATGTTGCTTGTGCGCGCTATTTAATTATCATTAAATGTGGGTCTTTTTGTGATGTACATTTTACTTTTTTACTGATTTTTATGATAAGCCTTTTTTTGTGCGCAAGTATTAAGGTTTATAATCACAGGAAACTTTAGTCCCTTCTCTCTGCCGACATATGTACATATTATTATACGCCACTTAATTCTTGAGTAAAAAAAAGATTCAGTTTTATTTTTCTGTACATATCATCACATCATATATTTATACATATTAACTTGATACACACATGCGATAACGATAAAATAACAAAAAAATAACAACACAGATTTACAAGTTTTTTTTTTGCTACTGTTTTCCAAACTTGGTCAAACCTTTTCAAAATGAAAGTTATAAGTGTATATACCGTCAAAGAAAATTAGCATCCTTCTCCGTTGTCAAAGTAACATAATGATAATGTCATTAAGTTGTTATTATAATAATCTTTTATTTGATAACAGGTTACAAAGTTACATAGGTATTCAACAGACCTCAAGTTATGAAGGATATACATCTTGTTAAGATTAATCGTAACATTATAAATTTACATCATCCCCCACGTCACATGTTGACCGTATATTTTTACATTAAACATTTAATCATTTGTCCATTTCATTGTGCAAACGGATAGATATACATAAATCCTTCTCATTTTATCCTAAATTAAGCAAAGGGGTTAAATGCAAAATCTCGATGACAGTGTTATCAATGAA
>JAHZNC010005283.1:0-20102 GCA_027744095.1 Zhuqinia jingwanae | reverse complement strand
TCTGTTGTTGTTGTAATAGTAAAGTGTGCACATATATTTCTGTCTCATTAGCTTTCTTCATGAGTCATTTGACGAGTACAAGATGAAGATTGAAAACTTTCTTGAGTTGAGCTTCTCAGCGTCTTTTTTTTTCTTCCTGAAAAAAAAATCGAGAGAAAGAAGGGAGAAAAAAACGATGAGATGTCAGCAGCAGCAAAATCAAAATGATTACAAATGTTTATGAAAATACTTTTCTGCGTGTGTCGTTTGTATTTTTAACCTTTTTATCTACTGAGCACATCCAATCATGACATGGTATGTCGTGCATACCTATGCGTCTTTATTGAACCAAAAGGTATATAATTCTTCACATCACATCATATATAATCCCTCTGTTGTCAGCAAAGAAGAATATCGACCACCAGTCAGATGTCAGTATTTCTAGCAATATACATATACGTTACAAATTTTCCAAGTGGAAAGAAAGAAAAACGTAGACAAAATAACACTTGCCAAATGTTCCCTTTATAAATATTGTAATTTTCTTCATCCTGTTTGAAAAAGTAAACAAATGATTTGTTTTTATAAAGTTTTCCCTTTCCGAAAATTCTGCTTTGATCCAAGATCATTAACAAAATAGCATCTTCTTTTTGGTCTGTGAGGAATCCGATTACAATAGAAAAATCACAAGAGAATATATATTAAGTAAACTCGACAGACAACACCAACAAAAAAAATTCCCCGTTGTTTTCTTTTTCTAGTCATGATCCTCTTCTCCCTGTAATATATTTATACACAATGGATGATGATGAAAAGATTTGTGAATGGCCCATGTATGTAATTTGGGAAATGCATTTGCTTCTGTCTAACTAAATGTTATGTTAGTAATGTTTGTGGTGGTGGTGTGTGATGATGATGATGGCATGAAAATATTGTAGAGCAATTCATTCTTGTACACAATTTAACATTTTTTGCTGTTTTATTTATTTTTTGTCGATCTCAAAAGAAAAGACATAAAGGATTGTTTTATAAATTGATTGCTTTTCGGTTAGATCATTGATGAGAGGAGACATAATTTTCTTGATGATTGCGCCAGCAGCAAGGAGGAAGGAAGTAAAAAAGCGTTTCGTTAATAAAATTCTTTCAAAGTAAGAATTGTTTTGAAAAGGAAATGTGAAGTAGATTAGACTCGCCTATTTGAAATGTCTTATTTTAATGATGGTATTGCTCAAAAAACAAAATATGCTGTACTGAAGTTTGAACTAAGATGTTAAAAAAGTACATAATTCAATTTCATAGGCATAGATATAATCGTTTTGTTTTAATTTGAACATAAGCAATCATCACGAACTAAATTTGAGTGGATTATGCAAAAACCTTGCACTTTTTACTGTAATGACAAACACGCAATTCGATAGTGTGGTTCGGAGTTTTATCAAAGAAATATGATTGGATAATACGTTAGACTTGAAGCGACTACAGCTTTAACAAAACAAGATTGCTTAGTTTAAGATTAGGTATTATTTGTCCTTATCAGTCTAAAATTTGATAATAAATGTTCCGTGGTAATACTTTTCACGCGCTCAGCCAAAATAGAAGGAATTCCTATTGAAACGAACACGTACTCTATTCACATCATTTGAAAAAAAATCCTCTCTGATATTTTGTTGAAAGTAATTTAAATGCTTGAAAGGGTTAACATTCTCCAATTTTACAATTTACTTCAAACATGCATGCAATGCACGCAAAAGCGGTACAACAATAACATGATCTTCATGCAACTCGGACTGTTCACAGTAGTAGAGAAATGACTAGAAAAACTTTCCCTATTGCAAAAAAAAATTAAATCAAGTGTAAACGCGCATAGTTGAAATGTGAAGGCTTTTGTATGTAGGTATGTATCTCAAATGCATTGGATAGAAAAAAAACTCTTCATTTTCACTATTTTTTGTCAAAAAATATATTTTGAAACACGCATACCCAAAATACCATGCGAGGGAAAGTGAGAGATGAAGGTCTACAAGACTCACATTATTAAAACACAATCACATTCCATTTCCAGTTTCACTTGCTCATCTCTCCTTGAAATATCCCAACTATAAAGAGTCGGGGAAAAAAATCTACATAAAAGATGGTGTACGCAGCATGCAATGTACTTTAATTCTATTATTAAAAACAGTTTTTAAATACCTGTTGTTGCTCTGCAGCATTCTTGTTATGTTTTATTTGTCATTATTATTACTACTTTACGTCGAGTTTTCATTACATTTTGTGTGTGGGTTTTTTACACTAATAAACCAACAACAAACTCTGTGTGTATGCGTGTGTGTGTGTTTTCAAAGTGAAGTGTAATTTTTATTGCTTTAATACTCTAATACTCCAAATGAAAGGGGAGAGAAGCTCATCTCTCTGTAACAAGCATATACATATACACACACAGGCCTATACACCACGTTCTCACTCCTCATATTTTGTCAGTAATTATCCATTTGCATGTAGAACGACAAGAACTCACAAGCAACCAGGAACACAGCGCGGTATAAAATAGCACCAAAGACTTTAATGAGAATGATCAAGGGAAATAAAACGGATGAAAGAACTCACTCACGGAAGTTTATTATAACACTTCATTTTACTTTACACAACACAACGCGAACCAATCCAACATTATTGGATTGGTGGATTTCCAGTATGAGCCCAACAAAAAATTTATTTCGACACTCGGCAATAATGGCGGCACAAGTAGGAACGTATGTAATATATACCTAGTCGCGTTGTTGTTGATGTTATTCCGTTATTCAAATAAAATTGAATATTAAACGGTAAAAAGGTTTATACATAATTTGCTTTGCGTGTAGTAATATAAACCCGTCAGAGAACACACACATGGAGGGTACAGAGTAATAATAACGTGTTTTGTTGAAGGAATTATTAAACTGGTGAAATTATTTTCCTTCTTTCTCGCTTGTTTCCTACACTTTTCTGCTAGTTTTTCGTACAAAACTGTAAATCTGGGGATCTTCTCTCTTTTTTTTTTGCAATTTAACAAAAATTGAAAATGTTTATGAAGCACATACTGACTGACTTTTAAAACTTGGAGAGATCATAAAAGTCTTGTGAATGTTGTTATTATTACTATATACTCTGCTTGTACTGTTTACTAATTGCGAAAATACACTCACGTTTACTTTCGGGCAGCTGAAATTAGACTGGAGCAGTGGAAAATTCTCCCCAGCTTCACGCATATTTTTTTTAGTCTTCCTTTTTTTAATACCGAGTTTAGTTCCACTCCATATGAGAAACGCAAAGGGAAAAAAATTGGCTGACTAGATTTTTTAAATGAGAACGGAAAAACTGATGATGAGACAGGGAAAATAAGTTTAAATAGTGTGTGTGTGTGTGTGTATTGATAATACTGATGAGTTGTCTCGTTAGTTGGTTCTCCACGGGTCTATAATAAATTGGAGCGTTGCGAAATAGAAGGTAGCAACAACAACAACAGCAACAAAAACAGCAATTTTATTTCTTGGCTTCTCTTCCTCTTTACTTTTTTCCATGAGAAGAAAAATGAGAATGAGTCTAAAATCGTCTTCTTGATGATCACAGCATCATCATCATCATCATCATCATCATGAAGAAGGCGAAATAAATGCACAGATTTATTTTTTTCTGCTTCTTTCAGGGTTAAGTAACTAGAAATAACGAAGAAGCAAAAAAAATAGAAAGATTTACAAAAAAAGTGCTACAGTATATGTATATATACCTATTTGCATGGATAATACGTATTATATAGCATTACATGATATTTGGAAAAAGGATTGAATTCCCTCCCTCTTTGTCTCATCATTTTTCTTCCATGGCACAATCATCACTATCATCATCATTCAAAAACATAGCTTTTAGTAGAGTGAAGTGAAAATGCAAATGTATACGCACATTATATACAAAAACGTTGAGTTGAGTTTAGTATGCACTTCTCCATTACCACTGTCTTTTGGAACACGGGACAAGATAAAATGGGCTCTGTGTGTCGTTTTGTGTAATATTTATGTGTATTGAAGTATCTTGTAATCTGGATTGCGGAGCGCAAGGCATATAATATAAACATGGATGTAAGGAAGGAAGAGAGACTGAGAAATGTCTTCAGCGAAACGGAAAGGTTATAGAGGTATGCACATAGGAAATTTGAATGAATCGAAGGAGATTAGCTGTATAGGTATCTGTGTGAACATTTACCGGATTACCATTTTACCATCCTGGTATATAAACAACAAGAACAAAAAAAAAACAATTTTTTCACCAGTGCAGTTGGTAATGTTTTTAGTGTGTATGTATGTATGTATGTATAATAGTGTGGAACAGTACAGGATCCATGAAAAATATACGCCTTATAAGTAGCGCGCACACGACAAAAATAATGTTTCTTTATAGTGGGATGTGCGTGTACGCGGATATGTGCTTAGATGGAAACTTAAAATGATCTAATTTTGGACAGAGATGAGATGAGCAGGAAAATAAGGAGGAAGAGGATATGGAGGAAAGGAAGCGGTTGAATGCGGTAAGTGTGTGTATGTGTGTGTGAATGTGTCGTATGAAAATAATAGATATATACGAAAAGTCAACGACAAAGAAAACCTTTACATTTTCAACTAACATCCAAATACAAAGTTTGCCTGCGTGACTTGATCACACGAAGATATTATATTATTATTATACACGTATGTATATGTATGACGAGATCAGTATTCCCGACAACGGGAGTACATTTAGCAGACGACTCATCGCTGAATTGAATCGTTTTTACTATCTTCTTCAGAGCAAAAAGTTGACGTTGCACTGCTGGTATTATATGATGATGATGATGATGATGCTTTCATGCGGGAGCGGGTGTTATTGCTTTTTCATGAAAATGAACAACATATACACACACATTTTTATCTACATCTCGTAATTCGTAATATTATATTGCAGGCATGTTATGGAATCATATCATCTAAATATTATTTGTCTGTTGTGGTTGTAGAGAATGAGCAAGATAACTTGATATGATTATCTGGAAGGGAAATCTGGCATTGAAAATGTCACAACTCTCTCACCCTAAAAAATGCACGCTCACGTGCACAATGTATGCACCTACTCAAATATCTATTTAAAAAAGTTTTTTTTTCTTTACGCCAAGTGAATAGCTTGAAGAAAAACATTTTACAAAAAAAATACAGTCAAGCAGACGTGAAGACCTGGTTGGCTGGCAGATTTAAAAATATTGATTACTTAAGACCTTTTTGAGCAGAAGAAAACGAAAAATAAAAAAAATAAAAAAGGTGCCATGCAATCTTCTCGCGTGAAGCCATGCACGTCATACAAACTTTTTTTTCTTGAAAGAAATAGAAAAGAAGGGAAAATGCTCAACAAAAATGAAGACAGATCCTCCTAATACGACGTGAATAATGAAGCCATAAAAATGTTAAAAGCTACCACTAAAACTTGCACATTTCACAGTATTTGCACACACACACGCACGCATAAATAAATGTTACGCAATATACTTGATTATGTAGATTTAGAGCAGCAGATATATAAATATAAATAGGATAGAATATATATACAGAGTACTTACAACAGACACACACACACACACAGCAAAACAGAGTATCTGTATTATATACTGTGCATGTGTATAGCTTTCGATGATTGCTATTTCCCATAATATCGCATCGACAGCACAAAAAAAAGTATTCAAGAAGAAGACAAGATTTGGAAGAGGAGTAGAAGGAAAAAAAGTAGATGATGACTTGATGATCTTCTTCTTCTTCTGTCTGTCTGCTTATCGTTGTGTGAAATGAATGATATAACCAGCAAGAGAGCAAAAGCATATATTATGTGGTTTGGTTTCAGTTTTCAGGAAAACGATGAGAGAAGCTTTTCTTTCTTCAGTTGTGTTATTTACTCAATGGCATATATAGAGAGGCACACAGACATGACGACTATATAAAGTACATATTATGCAAAGATTATTTCGGTACAAAACACACAAAAAATCTCTCAGGAATACTCGAATAATTTGAAAGTTGGAATGCTCTCAGGAAAAAAAACAAGATCCTTATAGTGATTTATAAATTGATGCTGGCTTGATTGAGACTTCCATCGGAGAAAATCGAGAGGGAAATGAGATTCTGTTATGTATTTATGTACATATTATATTCTTATTAGATAAGCTCAGTTAAGTCTACATGTGTGGTGGGGAAGTTACTTGAGTGAATTGCTCACTAAATGTGTGCGTTGAAAAGATCTCTTTTAGAGTAAAGAACATGAACTTTTAATAGTTCATATCAATTTATTTAATCAAAGGAGAAGTATTTGTATTCGGATTCGGATCAAGTGTGTTTTTGTGAAATTAAAGGGCAGAACATTTAACGTCACGTAAGTAAGTATATACGTATATGCACGTCACAAGATGAATACCAATCTATATTTCATGCAATACATGCTCGAACACTTTAAAATAATAATGTTGTTAAAGACCTAAATTGTTATACATGTATTTATGAAAATAGATAATGTTATGGCGTTTGAAACAAAATTGTAAATCTAACTTATATTTTACCTCACATGAGCTTGTAAAACCATTAATCCATTCTTTAACATTTTTTTTGTATTTTTATTTCTTTCAACATTTCGTTACCTAAATTCCATGAGCCTTTGTAACTATTTTATTATTATTTCTAAGTTTCGATTATTACAAAAATGTGATGCGTGAGTCACATTATTATGTCAACCAACGAAATATTTTCAAAGCTCTGCAACTTTTCAAAGTACCTTGCAAAAAAGGAACATGTTTTTATGATTACTCATACTCCTCTTCCTCCTCGTCCTCATCCCTATCTTATGAAAAGAATTTATATATTACAGGAATCAAGTCGAAAATCCCAGTTTTAAGGTAGCTGCTGCTACATCAAATAATCCAAAAGTCCAAAGGGTTGTCTTTTGTTATTTGTACATCTGGGCTAAATTTTACATGTAATTTTTTATTCGAGATGATGGAATGCCTTTAGTAGAGTAGTATTACGCTATATGATACTTCTGCTGTGCTCATGTCTACTTCATGATTTGTAATTCTTCTACCTAGTTGCTCCACTTTTTCAGAATTTTGCACACACGCAGTATACTTGAACCAACATATGCTCTATATATTACACTGTCTACAATGCAATGTATCACACAAAAAAATGCAAAGTTTCTTTTTGTAAAGCAAGGCTGCTAAATAACTATGCTGCACTCTCATGGGGAAAGGGGAAAAGAAAATATGACAATGGAAGTGAAGCCAACATAAAATATGAATATTTTCCCACCTACTCGCTAAAATTGCTGTATACCACCACACACACACGCACACATACAACGGTGTGTGTGTGGTGGTAGCGCTATATATCATCCACACTTTTGTGTGCTGCTATACTTTTGAGAACAAGAAGAGGAAAATCTTTCCTTCCGCTATCCATTCTCATTTTTCCGGAATATGCCGTCGTCTTGACTTGGCTTGCTCTTCTTTTGTAACACTTTTTTTTGCTTGCCTTTCCTTTCATCTAATATTCTTAGCATGCCAACAACAGTAGCTGGAAAAATGACAGGAGTGCGCGTTTGCATATTATAATCCAACCGGAATAGTGCTTAGAATGTCATCCAAGAAAAAAAAGAGGAAAAAGGGAACAAAAAGGTTTAAAAAAAACTGAAACAATGAAGTCTACAAGTGAAGTGATGTCTTTATCTCTATTTTGCAGTTGATGATGATGATGATATTATGTTTATTCCCTTCTTATCAACATATCATTATGCATACAGAATATTATGCAGGCATGCATGTAATATCATCAGTGCGGGAATTCTTTTTCTCAAACGATGCGTGCTGATAGTATCATACACTTTGCATCAAACACAATCACACAGGGTTCACAATCTTTCTTCCTTTTTTTTACAAAAAATACAAAACAAAACTGCAAAAAATGCAAGTTGGCAGATGAATGAAATAGTGAATAAGTTTTATATTGCATATATTTACAAGAAACGATATCTCTTCTTGGGGTTGGGTATTGTTCTTTTTATTATTATTATTATTATTATTATTATTATTATTATTATCGTTCTACGATTCAGTCGTAGCGTCTATTTTGTGTGTGTATATGACATAAACATGTATATTTAATGTAGCTTAAGGTTCAACAAAGTAAGGTATAAATGTATGTAGGTATGTAAGTATAAATGAGGAATGCATACAAGTATTCCTTCCGTGACATGTCTGGGTTTTCGCAGAAAGATTTATGCGTAATTTCAAATCTAGACTAAAACTTTGTATCCGGCGGAATCACGTTCAGGTTTTTCAATGTCCCTTTTCCCTTTCTTCCCCCATCTTATAAATCCAAAAGGATCGGGATTTTCTAACCCAAACAATAATACAATATCTGTAATATATCTGTGGTAGAAATCATAATAAAATTTATTGAATTTTATGTAGTATATGCTACAATATCTTTTCGTCATCATAATATTATGTGTTCAATGTGATATATCCTGTGTGTAAGTAATATTTTATAACATGATGTTCACTTTTCTTTCTCTCATGTGACATTAGTCCTAACATTCTCCTTCTTGGCCTTTTGTGTTTTCAACTATTTCCAAAAGTACCACAGTGACTGCTCTAGAGGAAGACCAACTTCAACTTCAGTTGTGTGACCAAAGATTTTATTTTTTTCTATCAAACCATCTTAGTGCCATTTTCTTTTCTTTTTCTGCATTCGCTGATGTAGAAATAAGTGGGACAAAAAACTTTGTGAATATTTATGTTCCTCAGAGATGGAGAATGACAGAAGCGGTTGAATATCATGTGTTTACTATGTAATAATAATGTGCATACTATGTACGGCCTAACTTACAATCCTGTGGTTTTATACGTGCCCCTAGTGCAACATAATAATAATAATGCATTATTTCTCAACTTTTGGATATTTCTCAACTCGACCAACTGAAATATTTTTTTTGGTTGTGATAGTTTATCTTGTTTTGAGATCACTTTTGTGCATTCATTCATAAATGAATAAAGATACAATTCTGTCCTCCTCCTCGTATCCCTAATATCCTTCCTTCCGGAGTCCACAAATGTATTTTGTACCATGTACTCACTATAGTGACTGCGTAAAACGGAAACAGTGTGAAAGAGGCGCAGAATAAAATATGATATGTATATTTTATGTACATCTCACTCTCACATCTCCCTTTCTTACACAAGATTAGCTTTAACGTGTTCCGTCTCATTTAACTGACTGTATACTAAAACCCGAGGGACACGAATGGTGGTGCAGCAGTGGTAGTGATTTGCCTTTTGGTTTGATGGTGGTTTGCACAGATTTTATTTTTTCTGAGTCACATTAGAATTGAATATATAGGTTGAGTCATTATTAATACAGATATATATAATAAAATGATATGGTATATATATGTTGATTACATTGGCAATACAAATGAGATCTTTTACTGCTCCTCAAGCATTTTATGCTATTTATAATAATGTGGAATGGAAATACATTAATGTCTTCATCATTTTTAGCAAGCTATTATTTTCTCTTATTTAATGTAGTATATACGCTACATTAGGATCCCACTCCCACAAATCATTGGACAGTTCCAATTGCTTTCACGTACAAAACAGAAAGATACACACATTTGTATTTACAAGCCAAAATATCATTTACCCAACAAACGACTAAAAAATCACACACACACCTCCAAATCTCACTCAAGCGCCATCTTACAAACTCGTTCAACAACGCAACTAAAACAACGTCGGTTCTCTCTCAAAAGAAAACTCGTATCTTTCGGTTCCAAAACAAACTCAAACTTTTTTCTACTCCTTTCTCTCTCTCTCCATCTCCCATTCAGTGAACCATGCCTTGCTGCTTCTCTCCAAAAACCTGCTGACTGTCTCCACCATACACAAAAGAAAGCATGGACGAAAGCATGGAAATACTTCCCTCTCTTGGAACTACGACAACGCTACTACATCGCTACTACTACTACTACTTCCAGGAAAGGAGAGTGTATTTTTCCAACTAGTCACGCTTGTGCTAATTTTGGACCGACATCACACACACAGATCAGCAGCTTGTGTGCATGTAGTAGCATATAATAATATGGCACGTCATACCCCGTGACAGATCGTACACATGGTCCACACCGTGCACATTACGTAATGCCTGCTTTCACGCTGTTGTATATACTTTGCACCTATCCGGATGCATATACATACATTGTAGCCCTTTGTTCTTGTATAAAATGTACTTTGCTGACTTGACTGAACGCATGTTCTATTCCATGAAATTTCTTGCTCAGTTCACTGCACTGCTTTTATTCCATTATATTCTCTTCCTCGTTTTTATTTTGCTGGTCTCACCCATTCCATTGTCACCGAACCACGGGAAAAATGGACCCACACGCGAGCAGTAGCAACGAGATGTAAAATAAACGTGCCTTTCTCTTTACCTATTATACATTCTATTTCTTCTACAACTTTGGTGATTTCGGCAACTATGTTTATATATTTGGCTATTTCACTTTTCCATTTCGCTATTAGTACTTCTTCTACTACAAATGAAATAGAAGTTTGTATAAATAGGTATATACTCAAATGAATGTACGTGTATTATGTACATATAACTGACTGACTGCTGATTGTCGAGTCAAGTGAGAATAACTGATACGTGTACGTATAAAGCAAAAGTGATATCCATGGCCAATACTTTTATTTTATTTTGTAAAACAAATAATATGCTACATGAAATTCCAATGCTCCACACTCCACATGTCGTAGTAGTGGTCTTCTTTCTTCCCGACGACGGATAATATTACGTGCTCTGCCTGCTGTTATCAGTTATCATGTTGCTTTTTATTCCTTATATTTTCCTTGACAAAAGGACATACACACACATCTCTCTCTCTCTCTATCAGCACTATTTTATTATTTTACTTTCACAACACATCGTAATGTATACGACTGTCTCTGTTTACTTAAAATACAGCAGGAGAATACTATACCACCACCACCACTGAATAAAATGTGGAAAGACCCCTTTCTCAGCTAAACTCCCCACTACTACTGGCGAGACGAGTATCATCGCTTTATGTTGGCTGGCTGGCAAAGTAGTCAAACTTTTTTTATACTTTTTTTCTCCAAACATAGAGTTTGGTAACTTTTTTTTGCAGCGGATGAATGATCATGATGTTCACGATGATAATGTTGGTGATACAAAACTAAAGTGAGAGAAGAAGTAATATAGGAGACGAAGAAGAAGATGATCGTGATCATTACGACGATGCAACCCACTAGACTAACTTTTTTTCTAGTATGCAAGTATCAGCAGCAGGAGCATGATCACATGATCATCATCATCTTGATATCTTTTGCTGCGCTTCTGCTTTAGATTCTCCTCTGGTGCTACACTGATGATAGCGATGATGATGATGATGATGATGATGATGATGATGATGTTCAAGTTATTGTTGTTCATCTAAACACATAACATTGCGATTACATTACTCTTGCTACTACTGCTACTACTCCTTCAGTTGATGTTACAATATTCCCGGAAACTACCGAATTTTCTCTTGTATTTTTGTAGAATCTGCTGCCTATATCTACATAACGTACTTTACTTTCACAAGGAATAATAGTAATAATCATAAGGCTCCACCACCGCCACTACCACCACCGTCATCACATCACCAACAGCCGCAACAACAAAACTACTACTACTTCCACTACTACTATACATAGAGCATTTAGTAAAAAGGGTTCACATAAATATAACAAGAAAAAATTTCTTTTCCTTCTCAAAGAAAAAAAATCAACCAAACTTCTTATCAATCCAGACACGACACAACCTTTCCTACAAAGAAATATACAGCAGCACCAGCAGTTGAAGTTAAGGTACAAAAAACAAGACTTTTACCACACAACCTAAAGAAGAAGACGAAGACGTAGCAATGCCAGTAATTCTTCTCTCTCTCTCTCTCTTCCTCTGTTTGCCTTTGCCTTGTGTCGTCCTGCACGTGAAGAAGAAAAAACTTTATTTTTGTACCGGATAGTTGAGCAATAGCAAGGTAAAAAAATAAAGAAGACACAAAATGTGTATAGTAAATACCCTTTTTCTTTGACAGAAAAGCCGTAAAAAAGAGAAAAAAAGTAAAAGCCTCTGGATGAACATCATCTTATAATATAATAGCTATCAAGAAAGAAACATCTCTTCTTAAAGAAAAAAAGTCTCAATAAAATTTTATATGGGCTGAATAAAGAATATCCATGCTACTTGCTATTCTCTCTCTCTTCTGCTCAAGTTTTTTTTAAAGCATGCATACTTGCATACTTAAGTTTGAAAAGGTATGGAATTTTATGTTTGAACACATTATTACACAACACTCAGACTTTTTTTATGCAGACAGCTGCCTTCTTCATAGAAGCCGCCGTCGTTCCACCACACCACGGCCTGGTTTGGCTTTTAGTTACATTTTTCCACTTGAGTATTTCATTCAGCAGGAGGAGAGAAGAAGAAAGATGGAAAGAAGGCGAACAGCAAAAAAATACTGGAAGATAAATGCTTTGGAGAGGTTTCACTAATATATTGTGTATGCAAATACGGTTTGGTCGGGTATTTTGTGGAAGAAAAGAGTCATGCATGCATGTAGTATGCATGCATATATATCTTTATTATTATTATTATTATACACAGGAAGGAAAGTAAAAGAAAGTAAAGAGTTTTATATTATATACATATCTCTTGTGTATGTGTATCCTGTACTCGTGTCATGTGATGCTATGTATATAGTATGTAGTACGTATTATTTGCTACTTGGCTAGAGTCTAGAGTGAGGAGAGGTTCATGAACCTACAAAAAAAATTGAAGAGAGAAAAACAGATGAAAAAGTTGTAGTTTTCTCTCGTGCCAGTAAAGCAAGTGGAAAGTGGAAATTATAGGATTTGTTGTATGTTGTTGTATGCTGTTGTATGGAGAGATATAGATGCACCCACACGACATACACTTTACTCAACAACATAGCATGTATATAGGTAGTAGTAGTACCAGTGTAGTAGTACCTAATAAGCTTTAAAGGATAAAAAACTGAACATACAAGGGTAAAAAATAACTGAACAAAGTTTATTTTCTAGTATTTTTTTATACTTGTTGTACTCATCCTCATTGTACTCGTCTTGCTGCATGCTTGCTACTGCTGCTCTGTTGCTGTATTGCGAGATCTATTTTTGGTGTGTCTAGTAAAAAGCATAATAGAGTATGCCTTTGAGACCATGAACATGTACAACAATAACAACAAAAAATGTAATGCTGTTTTGTGCAGTGTTTGCTGCTGTCCGCCTCGCTTTCAGCTACAATGCAAAGGCGGTAGAGCTTACTACATTTATACAACCATTTATATTTGAACATTGTGTTTTGTTTGGGAATATGCATAAAAAGTAAAAGAGGTTTTTTTTGGATCTTATTACATCAACAATGCACATCTCTGTACAATTTTATTACAATAGCTTATATAACCTTCGTTATATTGCTGCTACTCAAGAGGAAGCATTGTAATATAATGAAATCTTGTAAAGTAACAGGAAATTTGGGAGTGGAGAGAGAGAAAGAGTGAAAGCGGAAAGCATTAGCAATGTTCAGAAATTACATGTGTACCGAAAAAGGAGGATGACAAGCCCATTTATAGGATAAAAATTGAAGAGGACAAGAGAGATAGAAAAGAAGGAGAAAAAATGAAAAACAACTCAAGACCCCTGAAGACGACGACTTCAACTTGAGCCAAAAAATAAATAAATACTCTTTTGCATCACATCCACACACCACTAACGAATTTCGACCCGAATACGATAAATGTGTGTATGTATAGCAAAAAAGTGAAAGTGAAGTACCAGCACAAGAATAATAAGGGAAAAGAGGAAAAATCAAAAAATATAGTACGAAATGTACAGTAGCGTGTGCTTATGCATCAGTATGATTCGGCGATGGTGAAAAGCAAAAAAGAAATCAGAAGGAAAGGGGAAAATAAGTATGAAAAGTGTCGTTATTCCTTCTACTCTGCTATTAGCCAGCTATTGCTATAAATGTTATACTACGTGTACGTGCACACACTGGAGCTTTTTACAAGACCATTACAAAGCTACTTTGTATACATAAGTTTAAATGCTCGCTTTTCTCTTTGCTGAGGACTACTAATAGTGCAGAGAAACTGGTTGATGTGATATGTTAGAATCGTCAGTCAGCTATTACGTTTCGCACTGCAACGGAACCGGAAACTATCCGAGATTTCGTCTTCTTTTTTTCCTTTTCTTTTTCCCGAGTGAAACTAAGTATACGACACTACTTTTGTTTCTTCCTAAGGCAAAAAGGCTGCTGTAAAAAGAAGAGTCAACAATGTCGTGATCATGATATTTTTTGTCACTATACTGCATATAATACTATATATAAATTATATTAATATATGTACATATTATTATATATGTATGCCTACACACACTGAATAATATTTAACATGATCACTTGAATGAATCTGCTCAATAGTAGGTACCCGTGCAAAGTTCTTGCTTCACTTGCCTACTTGCCGTATGTTTAAAAAAAAAGCTCCAGTCAAATAACGCACGATACCACTTTCTTCGGCTCTCGTTTGGTGAAACTCATTCAGATTCCAGTAAAGTCACAAAGAAAGAATGCAATTTCTTTTTTTCTCTCTTTTACTCTTTCTCCATCCCATCTTATTCTTTTCCAGCACTTCTTCCACAAACGGTTTGACTTGACTACTACTACTACACTCGACTCGAACGATAATAATATAAAGTAGTTTTTGCAATAATCCAGCCAACAATCCGACACACGGTCATGCACATATTCTCTTTCGGCCTCTTTCTCTCTTTCTCTCTTTTTCTCCAGCACAAAGATAACATTCCTATACGTGTAAAAATCGAAATCTAAAGGAAAAAAACTTTCGTTTTTTATCTTCCATTTTCTTTTGTATTTTTTCACCGTATGTGTATGTGTGAGCAATTCAAGTTTTTTATATGTACAACAACCAATATCAATACAACTATATGAATTTTTTCTTATTTTTTTCTTAGTCTCTTTAGATTTTTTTTGGGTGATATACAGAAGAACATCTATACATTTACGTATCAAAATAAATATGGGATTTACAGTTATTACAGCACAACAGCTTATTATGGACGCCTATATATTTTCGTATATACTTTCACAAAAAAATGTTATGTTGTTTAGAAGAGTGTGCTACTTTTTTTTATATATATTTCAAAAGTAGCAGCATATTTTTCTTTTATATATCCAAACACAATAACATTAACATCCTGTTTGAGCACCCAGAGTTTCTAAATTACTACACAATATATTTATATATTTGCGCAGCACAGTAATCATATTAAGAATAAAACTTTTTCGGCCTCATGTTGTGCTACTACTGTCACTACTATATCTACACCACCACTACTGCTGCTTCTATATTTTCTGTTGGATTATTATATTATTATTCCTATTCAAAGTTTACTCTTCTCACTTTATATTTTTACCGCTATTACCAACACAACCAAACAAAAATATATATACAACAAAGCAAATACTACTACTGCAAAAGGAAAAAAAGAAATGATGGCCCTAACACCTGACTTTTTATGCCTTTCCTTTTACTTTTTTTTCGCACAAAGAATATAAAACGTGGTGGTACATGTTGGTCGCATAAACCCCTGGTATAGGTATATTTTTATAAGCACAAAAAAAAAGTTGTTAAGCTTTTTTTGTGATTGTGATTACAAATCCACACACCAAGAAAAAATAAAATAAAAATACGCTCATTCATTTTCACTCGCTCAAGTCGCAATAAAAAATAATAAAAATATGCTATTGCTATACTCTTAAAATTCTTCCTCTTTTGGTTTCTTCTTTGCTTTTCCTTCTTTAGCCATTTGCTTTTAAGCAACACTTAACTTTTCCCATTTATCTAACTATGCTCTAGCGGTTCTGACTGGCATTTTTCTTATATCTTAACAACAACAACAACACAACGAGAAACGGAAAAAACTATAAAAAATTTTTGTATATAAGTGTTGGTATATACATATAAAAAACTTTTATTATTTCATGTTGGACACAAAGCAAAAAAAAATGTATAAAGAATTATTATGGTTGATGTGGTGGAGTAACGTGAGTAATGCAATCTCTCTGTCTGGTGAAAGAAGTGCCAAAAGGAAAATACACATACAAAAAAATGTCTAGATATGACTGCATACATACAAATAAGCATGACTGATTGTCGTTGCTGCTTGTGTGAAGGAGTAAAAACATACGGTGCGGATGCCTTTTGGCTGCTATATATTTTGTTTTTTCATTCTCTTAATACGATATAAATAATAATAGCAACATAAAATATAAAGACCCCGTCTACTACTCTTTCTCAATCCCAATAATGAAATAACAATTCAGAAAGAGTACTCACTCAGGTATAATGTATATATATTATTATATGGTAGGTTAGTAGATATATTGAATGTATAGTAATTTGTAGGAAGAAGAAGAAGACCTTTCGCTACAACTTACTTTCCTTTCGCAACAAAGTACGCATTCCAGTTGGTATGCTGAAATTTAAGGAATTTCCAACAAACTTTTCTGCTGATTTATATTTGGATGCCAAAAGCATTGCGGAATACAATAACGTGATAAAGTAATATATTATTATTATATCATAATAGTCAAGATAATAATATTCCTTTTTTTGTTTGAATTTCATTCACTCACTCAGCAGTCAAACATATCAAGTCAATTGGAGTGGAGAATATAAAATAAAAATGGTAATCTTGGTGAAAATCGTATGAATGAATAAGAATGAGATTTCACAATGATGATATTACAAAGAAATGATTTTTTTGTAATATCAAGAGATGCGTGTACACAACACAACATATACATAGATACATACATACATACACAAATGTATTTTGTACTTTTTATTTATTTATATATTTATGTTATATTTATTGCAAGTAGTTTTTACCTCCATAAAAATCAAAGTCTCTGGTCCGGCAGCGATAGTTCCATAAGATTAGCTGTTTCTTTTTGTTGTTCATGTTATACTTTCTTTTTCTTCTTTTTCTTCTACACACTCGAGTATAACAACCACAAACAAAAACAGTTTATTTGCACATTACTCTTTTATAAGTCAATTCATGTGTGAATAAAACACAGTGGCAACAACAACACAAACACCGGGATAATAAATGATGCATGCAGTCTAGTATATACATCTTGTTGTGTATTTTTTTATTTTGTTTTGGGTTAAGTTGAGCCGAGAGTTTTTTTTGACTGGCAATCGTAGCAAAACAACAACTATAGCTTCACATGTTGTGTATACGGTAAACCTTTTTTTCTTTGATATTTTGCTCCCTTCCCATTCACTCATTCATATCATATTAAAATGGAAACGTTTTACTCTTATGATGATCACACGAAGTTGCTGATGATGTTAAAGGAGAAAGTTGAGATGGAAGGAGAGAAAGAGAGAAAAAAAGAAAAAAAAGAGAGAGGATTTTTTTTGTTGGCTACTTTGACGTCCGGTTTTGACAGATTGCTCCCACAGGAACCTATTGTGGCTGTCTAGTATTACGATGGAGCCGAGTTTGAGCTCTCTCGTTCGCTACGCTACACAAACGTACACACACCTCTTTTTTTTCTGCACAATATGTAACACAAAAGTCCATGATGTTTTTTTCTGCACAATGTACATAATGTATGTATGTATATAATAAAGTTTGTATTACATTATTAGTACAGGAATATGAAAATTAGTTTAAGGAGAGCTGCATAATATATTGTTTGTGTCTTGACTAATGCTGTTGTAAAAAGGTTGACGCTTGACGTGTGTGTGACAAGCAATACAGAGAAAACGTGTAGATGTCTACCTACTTTGTTGGATAAAGCCAAAAGTCAACTTGACTTGGGAGGAGACGTTGACGAGAGAGAATATAAGTGTGTAAACCTTTCACAGAGCATGATCAAAGTACTTATTGATGTCTTGTGTGTGTGTGTACAAGTCTGTGTATAGAATTAATATAACAACAGAGAGTAATTAGCCTCAATTCACCACTGTAAACACTACACACAAAAGAAAGCTGACAGATGAGGCAGAGTGTTTCATAAATANCTGTGTATAGAATTAATATAACAACAGAGAGTAATTAGCCTCAATTCACCACTGTAAACACTACACACAAAAGAAAGCTGACAGATGAGTCAGAGTGTTTCATAAATAGATATAGTTTACAAATATGTATATACATATTATTATGTATATATATTGTCTCTAATGAAAGGCGCAAGATATGTATTGAAATTTTAGCCTTTTATTCCTTCTACTTTATTTTATAAAAGCATTATATAAATAATATACATATTATACATAATGTATATTATTTTTGGCAGAACACAGCAGCAGAGCGGTATTATTATTAATCTTATAATATGATATACTAAAAGGCAGCAGCTGAAAATTTAAGCTTGAGCTGAATTTCTTTTTATAAATATTTTCTTGTAGTAATCTTGTAAAAGACTGTTAAATTGAAGAGCGAGCAAAGAGCAGCGAATTATAAATCTTTAATGCATGGCACGCACGGTAAAATATAATAAAAAGAAGATCACAGAGATTTTTACTTGCTATTTTTACATTAGCACCTCCATTTTAGCCAGAGAGCGAGGAAAGTTTTGTAAAGGGACTAATGTGCATCATGTAGTAGCAAAACGCACAGTAATAACATCTAACAAAAACACACACGGTTTATATATTCCAGAGATTGCTTTAGAGAGAGACGCTGAAGTGGAAAGTTGTCCTTTTTATCTGCTGCTGCTGCTGATGATGATGATGGTGAAGAGAAAGGGCGGGTAATGGTACACAGGTGTGGAGTACACACTACACAAGCATCACTTTAATGAATTATCAATGTAATGGCAATCATCACACATGGCACACACACACACATATTATATGAGAAAATGTTTTTGCTTGTTTCAATCCTTTTATAGGAGCAGCAGCGGCAGAAAAGAGATAGATGTACACGTTTTAGAGCACATCCCATTTACCACGACCACTAACAATAACATTACTTTATCTCGTGTGTTATTCCTGTGTCTGATCTGGTCTTCCTATTACTGGTTTCGTGTATAGTTAATAGTTATATAGAAAGTTTGTGTGTGCTACGTTTTATGGTACGACAACCCACCTCACCTGTGATACAAACAGCTCAACAAGGAAAATCACACTGCGTGCTATATTCCAAACGTGTAAGTATTTTTATTGCTTTGATGATCCCACCGATCTCGAAACAAACTAGAAAATTTCAAAGTGCAAGATGCTTTATGTAATCTTACAATAAATCGAAGGACGGCAACAATATTTTCTTTTGGATTTCTGAAAGTGTCTCTTGTATTTCCAACGATGAAAAGGTCAACACACGAAGAAAAAAAAGTTGAAACAGTTTCTTGATACTTTTTTCCAAGTCAAGTGTACTTTTGTGTGTCTGTACTGTTCTCGTATTCTGAAAACACTAACAGATTTACTGATTTCACCAACCTTCTTTGTAATAATAAGAAAAAAAGAGTAAGAAAGGAGGAAAGAAAGAAATTGTTGTACACAATACAAAAGAAGACACACACACACCAACACCACCACACTATATAGCAGAATGGAGTGTTAGATGATGATCACGCTAAAGGATGGGTCGGTAGGTTGGTGGAGTTTTGGTTTTTGTGGAGAACAGAGAAAAAAAGAGAAAGTAGAGAAGAAAAAGTTGAGAGCGAGAGGTGCATGCAGGCAGACATACACACACACATTCGCATCGTGGAGGAGAGTAAAGGAACGACAGACTGACTGAAGGAGTGAGAGAGTAGTAAAAATGAGTGGATGAGAGAGAGAGAGAACAAACTACACAAAACATAAACGAACATACAATATGAAAAAAGGATATGGAATGAAAAAGAATGAAAGAGTGTGGTTCTTATAGTGGCATAACAAACACGAGTAGT
>JAHZNC010005282.1:0-28795 GCA_027744095.1 Zhuqinia jingwanae | reverse complement strand
CCCTTAATTCTTAGCTTCAAACGAGCTACCTTTACCTTATCAGTTATCAAACAGGTATCACAGAAGGAGTTATATAAAATATTTATGCTTTGGAGTCGGTGTTTGAAATGCATCTAACTTTAGCCAAGCTACTTGATCCATTTCGATCGTGCTGTATTGATAAAACCACCAATCGTAGTATTTATATGATGTTCGAACCATGCATGCTTGTTTAGTATGCAATGATCGTTGTGATAAGTTATCAATACTGATAAACTGGTAAATCAAGTAGTGAAAGGCTTGATCGAAGTTTTAATTTTTTGTCTCAAGCTTTCGAAATTTCTTCATCAGGACGTAATAAAACGTAGTTCCATTGAATTATTGTTTTAGATAGCGATACATAAATTAACACGTTTTGGAGACGCGTTATTTCAATTTTATTTTTCTGTAAGTTTGAAAATGTTTTAACATAGGTACATTTAATATTATTCGTAAACAGGCTAAATCTATCTAAATTGAATTTATTGAAAACACAAAAATTTAAAAATAAGAAAAACAACGAAATTTTTTATTTTCGTAATAAATTCATATCGAAATGTTACTTTCTAAATTTCTTTTTTCCTTTCATGTCATTTCTATTCCCTTTCACGTCATTTCTATTTCCTTTATTGAAGCGTTTTCTTACTCCAGTAGCGCCTTCAGTATCATCATCATCACCATCCGCAGTCTTCTTCCTCTTTCCACCTTTTCTTTTGTCATCCATTTCCTTCATTTCCTAATTAATGGATAAACGTTTAAATTACTTTACTACTAATTATATATTGACATCAACAGTTCTGCAATTCAGATCTTGTTTAGTTTTGTATAAAAAATTCCAAACAAGCAGTACCATTTTTGCAAACCTCTGCGCTTCTGATACTCGCTCGTTGAGAACCATCACTTCTTCCTCTTGTGTTCGATATTCTGGGAGTTTCTTTTCAATTAAATGCTCGATACGTTGATATAACTCAACATCATACTAAATCCGAAATGGAATAAAATTATAATCAATATTCTGGAGCCGGTGCGTTTATATTATAACAAAAATACTTTATCCACAATTAAGTACCTGTGTAACAAAAGTTACAGCCTTTCCTGACCTACCAGCCCGAGCCGTTCTGCCAACACGGTGTATGTAGTCTTTACTATGAGTAGGAATGTCGAAATTTACAACCACGTCTACATGCGGAATGTCTAATCCTCTGTTATACAGAAAAATGTCACACAGTTAAAAGATTGGATATAAACTTGAAATTTGTCATGTAAATATATCTACTGACCTGCTCGCTACATCTGTTGATATCAAAATAGATCTGTTTTTAGCCCGAAATTTGTTGAGTGATGCCAAACGTTTGTTTTGTGACATTTGTCCATGAAGAGGTATGGCTTGAAATCCCAAATTGCGCAAAAACAATGCTGTTCTCATTGCATTAGCGCATGTGGCACAGAAGACCATAAATGAGTTTCCGGCAAGTTCATTTAAAATGTGAACCAAGTAGACATCCTGCACAATTTAATTTAATCATTTCATTAGTTTTAGACCGATAGATTGGTTGTACTGTCTTGAAAAAATAATATTTTCACACACCTTGAATTTCAGTGGAATAAATAGATAGGACTGCTGAAGCTTATCTACTGTCTTATATTTAGTAGAGACCTCCACTTTAACTGGATCTTTTAGGGACGCTCGTTGCAGCTTTTGAACTTTTTTCGTCATTGTTGCAGAGAACATATACGTTCGTCGTTCTTGTGGTATTACTCTTAAGATTTTATCCACTTCTACTTCAAAGTCCATATTCAAGATTCTGTCCGCTTCGTCCATAACCTACAAGAAAATATGTAGGGATTTTATTGATATTACATTCACGATTCAGGCCAAATGTAGTAGGTAGGGTAGGTGGTAGGTATATTGTCTGTGGAATAAATTTTCTCAAGGGAAACAATATAATATGAATATGTAATCATAAGATAATATTTCAACATTAAACAAAGAATAAAGAAATAAAAAATGCGTTATGTACACGTGTGAAACTTCTACTCAAAATTGATGTCTTAATCACCTTGTAACGCCAGCGGTATGGATTCCTTTTGAATTTGGGTAGGTTTGGTCCATTTTAATTGTTCACAAGCCTCGCAAAGCGCCTCAACTATTCCCTACAAAAATCAAACGATTATCATCTTATGCAAATTTAGATTGAACATTAAAAAAGCTAAACACAACTCATACTTTTGACATTTGACATTCTTACCAAATCTTTAAATGACACCACCTCTTCATTTTTAATTTCTTCCACTTCATCCTCTGAACTTGAACTAGCCACAGGATTTGTTGCAATGTCGCCATCTTCTTTGTTGTCAGAGTCTGACATTCTGGTGGATACTTTACGGAAAATACGTTTCAATAATTCAGCTTTTCAAATAAGTATTTTAAGAGAGATTTCTAACAATATGACAACTACTAACACGTCTATTTATCTCAATTATATTATTGTTTGTATGTGACAGAACTTTTAAAGTAAAATAAAAACAACCACCTTCCGTTATCACAATTATAAGAAAGTGTGGAGTTAGTTAAAACTGAATAGTAAAAAAGCACGTTGTTCCAGTTTCAGTAAATAAACACCAAAATACACTTGGCGTAAAATTACGCGCTTGTCTGTTCATCCATTTGGTGATATGTGAGAAATGTTTTTACGTGCAATGTCGAGAAGGCCACGGAAGAACGCAGTAAATAAAAGGCGAAAGAGATATATGAGGAATGAGGAACAGCATTTTACATGTAGGGAGTAGGGATGTACTATTATGTGCTTATCATATGCTTTGTAAACAAACAAGTGCGACCAAGTCTACCTGCTACCTATTCCCAAAACACGGCCAAACAGCTGGCTCGCAATAATAGTAGAGGCTGAGGAGTGCATTGTTGCAGAAGAAGTAGTTAAGTTTTAACTTTTACATATAACAGTGCACAGGTAGCAGAGCCAAGAACTGCTGTGAACTGCTGTGAACTGTGAACATTTCAATTTAAAGTACATAACTCAAAGGTAAGCTAAGGGGATAATTATTACAACAACTATTCTTGAAGCGCAAATAATTTGACCAGTTTGAAATTGCAATGTGCCTTGTTCTTGTTATCATTGGTTTGAAGATAAATACAAAAGTAGCGTTCAGCGTGATTCATGAAGTGTGTTCAGCTAATGCTATTAAATTACTTTGTTTAAGATGTTCTCTGAAAATTTACGGTGCGTTAAGTTGCCGCCACATACATTTAGTAACTGCAGGTGGTTGAAAGTTTAAAAGATATTTTTGTGTAGTGATTTTATAAAGTATCCATCAGTCGAGAAAATTTTTCCCTGGTCCTTTTGTCTTCAGTTAACAACGCATACAATAAATGAGATAATGAAAATGAAACATTTGACCGTGCCTGTTTTTAAAAGTGTCATAATAATGTTCATCAGAAGTAGAAACAATGATACCATGTTTTGTATACATCATACACATCTAGTAAAGTAGTAAATCACGAAAACCAATATGGTTCTTTTGTAGTATGACGTCATTTTTATATTTAGCACAATGTAGTATTTGGTGTGGTTTGGTTGGGTTTGTCTTTCTAAAGATTACTTGCTAGGCTTCATATATCTGTGTGGTTTTATGAGCTTGTGTCCAAGACTTGTTGGAGTGATATACATACTAATGGCTGATTACTTGGGGAAAAGTTGTCATCCACCACCAAGTCACGACTTCTCGTGTTCTTAGATCAGGCGCATAACTTCGTGATTAATTTCTTGGATGCTGCATCAACATGCCATCTCAGGTTATTATGCTATCATTACGTTTTAAATCCGACATGACATGGTTTTTGATTATCATTTATCCTTGCTGTGAGTACTGCTGAAATGAATTGGCGTGCTCTTTCATGTCATTGTTAGAAGTATAAGTCTAAGGTTGCATATTATTATATTATATCACTACTACTATTTTATCAAGCTAAAGTTTATTATGTCGTGTTTGTCTTTTCCGCAGATGAGAGGGTTCGTGTTAATTGAACGGACTATTATTCGAAACATGGACGCTTCTCCGTCGCTGAGATGAAATTATAACATCTGTGCATAGAGATTATTCACCATGTCAAGCTTCTCATTCTACGCCCCTCTGGATAAAGGTCCCACATGTTATCAAAGTGCAAGTACAAACGGACTGCTTTTAGGCCACGCAGCAGCTACGCAGTACTTATTATCCTCTAACATCCATAATGAGGCAAATTCAGATTCAAGAAGCAGCCTTATCAGTACTGATAGCAATTGTAGCGCAGTGGGATACGATCCCGTAATATCGTCTAGTCCGACCAGCAAAAATGCGTTAATTAGCAATCAGGTGCAATTACGGTTTCTAAACCCTGGAGATTATGAGACTGTAAAGAAGCTTTGTGAAGATTGGTTTCCTGTGGAATATCCTGCCAAATGGTTTGAAGCAATTACCTCTGACACAAATTTATTTTCCCTTGCTGCGGTGCTGGATGGAAAAATTGTTGGTTAGTGAAGTGTGATTACAATAATATACCTTCCAAAAATTCCCACGGGTTGTCATTTTAATTTTTTTTAAATAGGCCTAATTGTTGCTGAGCTGAAGCAGGGAAAAGACTTGAACAGGGAAGATAGAGATATATTGTGCGACTCGCAGTTACGATATACCGCTGCTTATATACTAAGTCTTGGAGTAGTTGACGCTAATCGGTAAGTCATATTATATTACAGGTAAAATAATATAATAGTGACAAGTTCAAGTAGGTACTATCAGGAAATTTTTTGGGTTTTATGTTTTCAGACGACAAGGTATTGGATCACTACTTTTATCCAGTCTACTCGACCACTTATCGACACTTCAGTGCAAAGCCGTATTTCTTCACGTTTTGACATCAAACAATCCAGCTCTTCAATTTTATGAGAAACACAGATTTAGGTACAAACCCTTTACCCTTTCTGTATTAATTATTAAGTTATGTTCAACTTTCAAAGTTTCATTGTTCAATAATTACTGTTTTAGGGTGCATAAATTCCTGCCATACTATTATTCTATTGGTGGCATGGCACGAGATGGGTTTACTTACGTTTTGTATCTGAATGGAGGCCATGGAGCTTGGGGACTCCATGAATATGTGCAGCATTTCTGCGAGGTGAGAGCATTGAGCAATATTGGACTCAGATATAACTCGTCGTAGCTTCTTGCAAAATGTCTAATTTTTTATATTTACATGTCATAGGTTACCGCGAAGGAAATTTGCTCTTTTCCACACTGGTTTGCAAATCAAGTTCGCAGAATTGTGCATTCCATTATTACCTTGATAAGATAGTAGGTTACAAGTGAAATGGCCATCATTGATTCATTAAACCACCAACTTTTTTGTGTACGATAACAAAGAATTTTGTCCGAACGATTTAACGATTAATTGTAATGTTTTTCCTGATCAATGAAATTAGTGATTACTTGCAACCGCAAAGATCTTGTTCCGCATTTTCTACGTTTTTATTCAGGCAGAACAAGTCTTGGCGCAAGACGGGATATGTACAGTAATTAATTTTACATAACTTCAATTCGTCTTGCTTGATGATATTTATTTAAGTACACACATTACTTGTACTGATTTATTCCTGCCACTAGTTATTCAATTAAATAGAATTCGATATTATTGCGATAAAAAGGAATTTAATGTAAATAATCTGACAATTTCACAAAAGCTACGTGATTTTGATAGGAATATTTAAGCGAAAGATATTTCACGCTGATATTATGATTAAGTAGTATTACGACGTTGAATATGGTGAAAGTTGAAAATGACAGTCCATTTTTTCGGGAAACTTTTTTAGTTGCTCAACCCGGTTTAATATATTTAATTAATTGCGTAACGCGAAACTTTGGCTTTATCATATTGTGCTTGTGAGCTATAATTTTAACACTATGGCGGGCTACTTGCATTTCTGTACTAGTGGGTTCGTTTTATTATAAAGTAAATTAAGAAAGTGGTAAATTAGATACTTGTACAAGTGCAAACCACTTATTTACCTTCGAAAATTTTAGTTACCCATTTTGTGCCATAAATTCAACTAGACAGTGTTTTATTATTATGTCATAGACGACGGCGTTGGCCAGTATGAATGTATTTGCTACCATTTATTACGTACAAGAGATATTTATTACGTTGAAAATTGGAAAATCTTATAGTGGCTTAAATATATATTATTCAGTAATCAGTAACGGTGTGTGTTCTCTCCCAGTGTGGGCTGATTTATCTCTTTCATGAAAATGTTTGGAAACGATTTCTTGTATTTTAAAAGGTCATTAATTATACTGAAAGTAAGCATAATATGTAAAATTGATTGACAAAGCTGTACAACATAGCTTTAGTTGTTTAAAATAGAATTTTATATTGTGATTAGTCGGCACACTCAAATCGAAATATTTCATTGCAGTCAATTCTCATATTAATACTGACTTGGCCTTTTTATACGTGCCCTTTTTTCACCACTACTTTTGTTACAAAATGAGGTAATTACAAACTTCAAATATTCAACTTGGCATTGTTAGTTTTACGTTTACGTTTAGTACCTGATATTATGTTACTCTTTACAGTAATGCAAATATAGTGCGCGTGGCTTCTTTCTATGTGTTTGTTTTTTGTCTATTTTTGCAATCCCTAATTAGTTGCTTAATTTTTATTCAAAGTGTTTGGTTTGCATTTGCAGGACTGAATAAGCTTAAATACATATTATTCTACAACTTGTGCTGATGTAGGATGATTAAACATAGATGGTAATGAAACACTCTAAATGATGAGACCAATTTTAATACGTATAAGATTTCAAAAACCATGAAAATAATAGAGTACGATTAGCCGCGTACGAAAACAGTACATTGTAATAGTAATTTAATCGTAAGGAACATGAAGCACGATTCACTCTTTGATCTGATCTGACATTTGATAAAATTCTTGTTATTTACTAGCCCTTATAAAAAGTATAATTATGGAATGTATAGTTTATATGAAACAAAAGCCAAAGTTTATAATGTTTTGGTGCGGATTTGTGCAATCGGAAAAATTACGAAAGAATTGTATGATGATATATGTATATGATGATGCATTATGCCTTATACCTCACCTCAAATACTTTCATATATTTACTTGAGTTAATTTAGTACTTATGTGCTCTCTACTACTTACATTATAACCGAAGTACTAATTTAGGTAATATAAAATTAAGCATTTAGCCACTTTTTAATTTAGGATGGATATGAGAGAGAGAGAGAGCTCGACCAGTTGTGTTTCGGCAAGCTTGCTTTTACCGAGCTTTGTTTGTTTTATAAGTTTTATGGATTCAAGAATCTTATTTATAATTATGTATGTATGTATGTGGGTTGTTTTTACACTTCTAAGTCAAGTCGTGGATGTATAGTAATTGAGATTTTATGGACCTCCCATTACCACTTACTTATATTCTACGATTGTTGTTGACTGCGTAGATTTCAACAGATTTTGATGATATGAAATGAAATTTATTTGACATTTAAACGTTTTATCACAGAATGTGTAAAATTTTCAATTAATGAGATACTTTTGTGTGTTGATCGCTGAATAAATATGCAATAATAAACTTTGAAACAATCGTTAAACCGTTTCAGCAAAAATTATTGATGTGAAGCATTCCAAGGCCCAAGTGTGTGTAATAGTTTATACTCTCATTATTTAAAAAAAAAAAGAAAAAAAAGGACTTTTATGATTTGTTTTCTTCACTCATCATGATGTTAAGTAATTAGAAAAAGTGTTCACCATGTTGAAAAGTTAACAAATTTAATAGCTTTTTTAAAGATATCACAATAAACTAAAACAAAACTGAATGCAAAGACTAACAGAAACAAAAAGTATGAAAAACGCTACTATATATTCAAACATTGAATCATTGGTACAACTGCTGCCAATAATATTGCTAAATTACTTATCTGCCACACAGACAATATTCGTGAGGTAGAGGATGGAGATGAACTCGGTGTCTCGCTATCAGTGTCTGATATAAAAGGAGGAGGGATGTGTGTATTTTCATCTGGCGTTGTTTCTGTTGGCTCTGGAACGGTTGCATGGGTGGGAGAATCCCTTGATCTTCCACCTATTCCAGGGCCTTCTTTATCCTCTACGTCCCTAGCAATGAAAACTTCGTCACCTGGCGGAGTCTCTGTAGTTTGCGTTGGTGTTACTGTTGGTTGAGAATCCACAACTGTGGGAACATTAAACAACTCAGGTTTCACCTGAAGTACCGACCTCAAGGCTTCCGCTTGCGCAGGAGAGAAGTTGTTGGTCTGCGATGGCGTAAATGCCAATGCTGCACTGTATGATATTTTTGATAACTGATCTGATCTGAAAGCAACCATGCTTGAGGTCGGCAAACTTTTCACAGCCATTGGTGTAAGTCCCTGCATTGCTTCGGCAGGGATAGTTGAGATAATGTCTGGCTTCAGACCTATTTAAGTAGAGTATTTTACGAATAAAGTATTTCCTAATAAATTACTATCTCTCTTATTCATTTGTATTTCTATAAACAAATTTATTGTTTACCTGCGAAAACGACGCCAATTGTGTCTACGTCCTCTTGGCCCCAGAGACGCGGAGGGCCATAATTACTAGGTCGAACCGCATGTGTGGCCAACGTAGAAAGTACTTCATTGCCACATCCTTCGAGTTGGCCCAGTACTCTACTTGTATCGATGAATAAAGTTGCGTCTGTTTCGAATATACTGTTGACTATTTTGTCATTAAGCCCGCACATAATATTTCCGAGCGACATCACCACTATTCTCAAATTTTCAGGACGGGCGATTCCCTCAGAAAACCCAGGAAAAATTCGATTGTCTTGATTAAATTTTCCGGCTAATGACTTCAGCTATCGAAAAGTAGATTCATTAACAAAGTTTGTATGATATTATGGCATTTTGTGTGTATTTTCCTACTTACCAATGCAGAGTCAGTAACTTGATTTCCTAAAATCGAAAGCACATCTAGACTAGTAGGAAGAGTAAGGTCAATCATGGAAACATCCGAATGTACTGTGGAATTTGTTGTCACGTTAGAGGCAAATTCGTCAGGATCAGCACTGAAAGCAGTGACAATATCCCCTAACTCTATCAGCGTAAGTGCATTGATGCTATCCTTGTTAAACTCCAATTTCTCTTTAAGAATTGTCATGATCTGCCCTTTTGTGTCTTCATCCCATTCAATATGGCCAAGTGCTTCCACACAATCAAACAGATCCGCTTGACTCAATTTATTCAGATCATCAAACGATAAACCTATTGCTGCTGAACCTGCGGCTTTTATCCCATGACATGTAATCTGCAATAGCATGTTGATCGTTGATCAATATAAATTAGTATAAAGTTATTAATATAAATGTCAATGTGCCCCAGTAATGCGAACGAGTAAAGTATGTTGTGTGCATGCATAGCGTACCTCTGAGTTATGAGTTTCGTCTTGCAGAGCTCCGAAATTTAACGACCTTGTCTGTACATCTTGAACTTTTGAAGCCAACGGATTATTTACACTGTTACTGGGGACTCCAGTTTTACCTGTCGAAACTTGTTTTGGAGTTGCCCCACCTGCTTGCTGACTGCCAAAAGTGCCAGCGGAAGGTCCAGCTTGTTGTTGCTGTTGCTGTGTCCCTGGAAGTTTGCTGCCCGGCTGCTGTTGTTGTTGTTGTACCCCTGGAATATTGCTTCCTGGCTGTTGTACAAGATTGCTCCCCGGTTGCTGTTGTTGTTGTTGTTGTACCCCTGGAAGATTTCCACCTGGTTGCTGTTGTTGTTGTTGTTGTACCCCTGGAAGATTTCCACCTGGTTGCTGTTGTTGTTGCTGTTGTACCCCTGGAAGATTTCCACTTGGTTGCTGTTGTACCCCTGGAAGATTTCCACCTGGTTGCTGTTGTACCCCTGGAAGATTCCCACCTGGTTGCTGTTGTACCCCCTGCAGATTACTACCTGGTTGTTGTTGTTGTACCCCTGGCAGATTACTACTACCTGGTTGTTGTTGTTGTACCCCTGGCAGATTACTACTACCTGGTTGTTGTTGTTGTACTCCTGGGAGATTACTTCCTGGTTGCTGCTGCTGTCCAGGAATTTTCGGAGGTTGTGGCTGCTTTTCATTCAGCGACCTCGTCTGTAAATCTTGAACATCTGTAGTAGTCAACGGATTATTTACGTTGGGAACTCCAGTTTTTCCTGTTGTCGATTGTTGTAGAGCGGGACCCCCTGTTTGCTGTTTGCCAAAATTTGCCACCACCGGTTGGTTGGTTTTGGTTGCTAAAACTGCCACCACCGGTTGGTTGGTTTTGGTTGCTAAAACTGCCACCTTGTTGCTGTTGCTGCTGTTGGACAGGTTGCGATTGTGCTGGAAGATTTCCATTCATCGGAGCGGCATTTTGGGGTCCTTGAGTTTGAACCGTATATCCACCCGTAGGAGCTTGGGTATAAATAGTTGGGCTTCCCGGAGCACCAGCAGGTGATGACCCGGAGTATGAAGGCTCGCCTGCGGAAATGGGAACTTGTCTTTTTACAAGAGTATGTTCAGCCCACCTTGGAATTCTACCTGTCCGACCTACTCCATCACGAATTAATTCCTGGGTTGTCTTCACCGTATTAACCATCCATTGAGATGCCTGGAAGATACGCTTCATCAAAGCCTTATATGTTGCCATAAATTGCGCACCTTCTGTCCCCAAAGCTTCAGTGCACGCCATTACAAACTGGATCTTCTTTACCTCTCCAGGAACGGTCAATTTTGAAGCCCAAGCAGATTGTCTCATCATAGGAGTCACAGCTTTGCCCAGAGTATCGGTTGAAATTTTTTGTAAATCTTTGTCGGGCAAGACAATGAGTAAATCGCCTATGGAAGTTAAATCAACTTCGTTCCAAGATGATGTGTCTGAACCGTATACCGCCTTTAGTGCTTCAAACCACTTGTTTCTAATACTTTGTGGAAAGCAACAAGTTTTCTCTCCAATGGATGTCTTTGCCTCTAAGACGTCCTTCAGAAGAGATCTAGGCCAATTAGCGTCAAAAACGTTGTCTGCGTAGCAAAGAAGGTTTCCTAAGCTGTTTAATGCCTCCAGGTCAATTTCATGTTTTGGTAAAGGGGGAGACGACGGTGCAGAAGGAGACATTTCAGTGGAATTGGTTAAAATGGTTGAGGGATCCGTTTTATCTGGGGAAGGGGTGTCATTAGTCGCTCTGGATTCTAATCCGGAAGTTGCTTGAGCTGCATCGCTGGTATGCATAGAGTCTGTTGGTGTGGCTGAAGCTGTCTCACTACTGGTGGAGTCTACAGCACTCGGTGTATTCTCGCCTGATGTTTGACGTCTTTTCCTATCTGAACTGTTGTCGATGCCGTGGGACGAACTAATTACAATATCCCTGAATAGTGTTTGTCCGTACCAGTGAAGAGTTTCTAAAGACGATAGACTAAACATCTCTTGCATTTGCAACTGGCCAATTTCTTTAATTATGTTTACACGTGCCTCAAGGTCAAGTTGTTCCATTATTGTCGTTGGGATGACTGATAAGATTTCTCCTCCAACGGCTTCAGTTTCACCAACTGTTATTCCAGTAAAAACATGCGTATCAGTTTGATTGCCGTCCAGGAATTTCTTTTGCTGAAGATATTCAATAACTTTCTCCAGCATGCAGCTTCTTAGATTAACATTGAATTTGAGGGAAGACTTGAATCTCCTCAATGCGTAGAGTTCGTGTCGGTAATGCATTGTTACTGAAAGAATGTCCCACGGGTCTATTATTTCTACGTCTCTGCAACTTAATCCCAAAATTGCCAAATTGAGCTCATTCGTTGCACCCATCGGACTTCTCCCTAACAAATCCTCAGCAGTCCATCTTGATACTTGTGCGTTTTCCCGTACCCATTTTAGCCAGAGTGAAAGCAGGTTTTGTGGCAGCAATTTTGCTTGTATTGATGTAATCCCAAATCTGCCCGTTTCCGGCATTTCCAAAATTGTTTTGATTATTGTGCCCATGTTCTTTGACAAATTTTTTGGGCTGATAAGTTTAAACATTTCCGCAGGATTGGAAGTACTAATCATGGTTCTTATAACGATTGGCTCCGCTATACGATTACTTATTCGTTGTAGGATAACTGCTTTTTGTGAAATCAGCATATCCGATGTTTGTTCAATCAAAGCTCGTAAAACCTCAGGTCGAACTGATGATGAGCCCAAAAGTGCCTGGGAAATGTTATATGAGGGAATGCCTTTTTGAAAGGGAGGTGGAATCATAAAAATGTAATCTGGTTTAAAGCGATCATCAACTGTTAACAAGATTTGTGATGTGAGTTTCCAAATTTGATAATGCGTAAGATGATTAGATCGAATGGCAGACAGTGTGTTAGAATCCCAGTTGATAATACCCTGGTTGATTTGAGAGAGAACGGATTTTGGAAGGAGGAAAAACATTCGCCCCAATTGAGTCAGCTCACGTTTTTGCCAAGTGGATGGTGGTGCAATGGTCGTGATTGAGTTTGTCGTATTAACGATGGGCCACATAAAGTATGAAATTTGCAGGACTGTTGGATAGGATGGGTCTTTTTGCCTATCTAAAATTGATAACATTTCGTCCAAAGTCCCAAAGCTGTCAGCAAAATCAAATCGTTGCAATTGAGTAGGGATCAAGTCCAAAACATGAAATTGAAATTCTTGGAGGTCTTCTTGAGACAACGGGGGTGTGCGGTAAAATGCATCAAATACAACTCGAGTCTGCAAATGCAAAGGATACATCAACAACAAATTTTAGCATGCCCACCTTTGAAAATTGTCTTAATGAGTACATGTAGGATCTAATTTATTAAAGACCACAATCAGCAATCGTTTATTTTACCTGTAATTCCGTGTAATGGTTCCCAATCACAAGACTTTTAATTCCAGGAACAGGTGGCACTAGCTCCAAATCTTCTGGCGAAGCTCCCTCAAGAAGGAACGATAGTTTCTGCATTCTCCTAAAAGACCATTCGTGAACTGCCCCAAAATACCTTGCACCTTTGGCTAAATCAAACCATGCCTTTTTCAGACTCATTGGTTTCATCCACCACCCTCTGGCAATATCTGGAGTTTGACCCAGAACGGTTACAAAACGGTCAGCAAGCTCATCATCCAAGCTTTGTAATTGGGATTGGGGCATGTAGGCCAAGATAGGAGTTCCAGCGGTTGTAAGTAAGTTCAGCTCTCGGTCTTTCCAATTGTGTGGATCCTTCCACCATTCCACCAAACGACTCATGATGATACGCTGCACTTGCGGAAGTAGCTTTGGACCCTGGATAGGTTTAAAAAAAAAAGAAATTCATTAAAAATAATGACCACTCCTCTTTACTTTCCAACTCAATAAGCATAATGATAATGACATACCAAAGATTGCAAAAACTCGATTTGATCCTCGGATTTGTTGACAAGAGCTGTAGCAACTTTGTCTGCGACAACAGTGTCGCCAGGATTGACTTTTACTAATGATGCCAATTTGGTTCCCGATAAACTTGCTAGAACATTCTCCTATCAAAAAGGTTGAAAAAAATTATACGGTTATTTTCACCTTGTAAAATGCCTAAAGTTGTCGTCTTCGCCGACCACGAAGTAACACCCAATACAGTCCCTCCTACAAATCATACACCATACAACACATGCATTTTGATTCTTACGATTCAATTTTAATAGTTTGAAAATTACATTCATATTCCCAATTTAGCTGAAAAGGAGAATAAAACCAAAATAAAATTTAGCGTGCAGTACAATACAAGCCGTATTTAGTTTTGGGGCAACAGGAGACTTTTGAATATCACAACAGAGACGGAAGGACACATCTAGCAGCAAAATATCTCCTTCAGCTTAATTGGTTTCACTTTTAATTATAAAGAGGTATTAAACGTTTTACGGTTGTGCGCCCAAGATTGTGAATATGAATTTTATTCGTTATTTTGACTATCGATATCTAGCAAATCCCGGAGAACCCTGGGCTCTTTACGCAAAAAGCAATTGACTGAACTGAGAGATTTCGAGACAATAGGTATTATACACAGACAACAGAACAGACGCTGTTCAACAGAGTGTAGTACTAAAGAAATTTGAAGCACATGCAACTTTTAGCCAAGAACATGCTCAATCACAATCAATATGATCAATAAAGCAAATAAACATAACTTTCTCTCATGCACATTAGAATTATATTATTTCATAGGTGAGTTAATCAATTAGCTAACCAACATGCTGAAAATTGCAATGCAATTTTAATGAAAGAATACATTTGAAAAGCTAATGACAATGAAGTCCTACCTGTAACCCGTACTGAATTGCTAGTGGAAGGAAAGCAAAATCCGATGCAAGTAAACTGTCAAACTTTCTTTGTAATACAAGCGCTTTCACTTCCTCTCCTTGTATATCCGTTACGGCTGATAGGAGCCGTTGTGGAAAATCGGACGGTGTTTTACCTTTTTACAAACAAAAAATACTTTCACTGACTTTACAGTTACGGAATGCTTACAAATAGTATGCTAGAGAATAATTAATAATTATAAATCGATATGACAAACATTTATATTTTTTTTTGGATATGCATGTACATATACTATGTGACTATTATTACTATATCCTCTTGATTTGATTCATGTTCATGGATGCATATATGTGTATGGCTAAAATACTACATTGTAGTAGTAGTACAATATTGATTTACATGATAATCTTGAATAAGATCTTAATGCCTTCTTGAACCGGTAGAACACGAGGATTGAATTAGAAAATGACAACTTTTCTAGTTTTCAACAATGGTGAATCTTACTAAAAGTACTACTCTAACCATAATTTTAACGTAAATTATTTGTTTACAGCCAAAGACGCAATAAGTGCTTAATTATATGCCATCGTGAAATACCTGCGCATAGTGATTATCAAATTATTACTAGAAATCAGGATTGCCATCAGGAAATTTAGGCAAAAAATGTCCTTTTTTTAGACTTACTAAGTTCATCCTTTCTTGCATCAAAATTTACTACAAAGAGGGGACCAACAAGGTCTGCTACTCTTGACATAGTGTCACTCATTTGGGAGGGTGTTTGTAATGTCGACAATTCCGTGAGCACTCGCTTAATACTTTCATCCTTGATATTGGCAAGTTCTTCAGTTTTCTGTTGTTGCTGGATCGCCTGCATATTTATTGTTCCAGGACCTCCTCCAGGGATACTTTGATTTTGGCTTTGTGCATTATTCAAACTATTCAAAAAGCTTTGTGGAGGTGGTGGAATGCGTTGTCCTGCGTAAAAAGTGTACAGTTTAAATATATATTTCAGTACAATGGGATTTGTTACACTTAATTATTACAAGATATTTAAATATCGAAAATATTGCATTGATTTATAAATCAATGCACGCACGTACCAAAACATAATGTAGACGCCCCTAAAAGCACTAAAACCACTATCCACTTCATTGTTAAAAATGATACGCTATAGTTAGTAGTAGTCCCCACAAAAGCGACATTCGACCGAGATTTTTTTAATAAACTTTTTTTTATACCGAATTTGATGTGATTTACTTATTTTCACTAAAAAATTACCACGCACGACTTATGGCAAATGTACCTTCTTCTATCCACAGTTCTTCCTGAAAGAAGGTTACTGGCCAACTGGGATATATGTAGCTAGTTGGGATACCAAAAAATGCAGATTAGCTAATAAACTCATGTATCCTCGTGGACTTCTGAGATCCTAATAGTCTTCCAAATGTACACGTACGTACATATGTCCAAATGTCGTCACAAGTCCCAATTGTCGAAAGTTAATAAGTATTATTTACCGTGAAATATGCATCAAAATGTGCATAAAGCATACCATCATGTCCAATATTAATATTATATATATACATATCAATCGCTGAAGGAAAAAATAAGTCTCTATATCCAAAAACCTCTGTACATCTCTCTAAAATTTGCATAGGATTATTTCGGTCATATGCCTTTCCATACTTTAATGAATGTACAATGTTTTTTCTTGTGTTCTACTAAGCACCGTTATTCATTAAACATGTATTGACCTGTACCCAGCCATAATTGCATGAGAAAAGTGATGTTTGGATAATGGTAAAAGTGTCCAGTTTTTAACATTTAAAGGTAGTAATATGAATAGGTTGGTAGTGAAATACAAGATTAAATCAATGTGCAAGTATAACTAGGGTTTTCGTAGATTGAAAGTACCTGCACAGCCATGTACGACGATATGACGGCATTTCATTTATGATTTTATGACAAAGATGCATGAATATGTGGAAAAAATAAGCATGAAAAATAAGTCCAAGTCCAATTACATATTTTGAAGTTTTTCTACGAAGAATGTAAAAACCTTTCTTTTATTTGAATAAGTATTCAAATGACCAGAGTTGAAAATTGAAAAACACACGAATAGTAATTATAATCCATGATTATAAAGACACCGATAACACTATATGATGACATGACCATATCTAAACACAGATAGTATAGTTATTGAATAAAGGTTTTTTTCCGACAACAGAATTACAAAAAACCTTGTTTCCCACAGATAGAAATAATTATTAATATTGATGATGAATGATGTTAATAAGAATATTAAATGAGAGGGGAGCTGCTTCTTGAAACTGATGTTACTTATTTTAAGATCTAAAAGATGTTGTTCACTTTTGAATTAGTTTAGTTGTAGGGGTATATTTTCAGAGATGTTGGATTTACGCAGTACTTTCATTGGGCTCCCCCTGGCTCTCCTGACGGCCCTCGCCCCCCTGAAACAAATAAAAGAAGACAAATGTTAATTTCATGTTTAATTTTGCCAGCATATTGGGGGGTTGGTAAACTAATTAACTGACTTATACGTTCAAGTACAATTAAATGCTTCTTATTTACCTCTTCTCCGCTGTTTTGAGAGCGTCCTCTGGGAGCTCCTCTGCGATAAAAACGACGAGTGAATCCCCTCCGACCTCGTCCACGACCCCCCCTACTACGTCCTCCGGGTCGGCCACCGCGCTCGCTGTCACCTCCTTCCCGTTGGTTTTCTTGCTCACTTTCTCCTCCCTTCAAAAATAAAATAAAAATACCACTCATTAGTTTGGTTTAGATAGCTATTATAGGAGGGGATAAGGTAATATAAGTTGTAATATAATTTTTTATGATTGCACTTACACTTACCTTCCCAGAGTCTTGTCCTTGGGAGTCAGAGCGCGGTCCCCTCCTTCCACCTCGAGCACGATAGTAACGATAGCGTCCTCGACCACGGAATCTGCGGCCACCACCACCTCGTCCTCCTTCTCCACGCTGGGGTGCTTGTTGTTGATCTTTATCGTCCCCGCCGTCTTCTTCTACTTCACCCTCGCCTTTGTCACCTTCGCTACGCGATTGATCTCGTCGCGGCCTACCTGGACCTCCATACCGACGGTATCCACCACCTCGTGCACCTCTTCCTCTTCTATAGTATCCTCCACGTCGGCGGTCCGCAGCGTAAGGAGAACCTTTAACTGGCTCACCGGCAAGGCCAGTTACATTGGCTGCCTCATTGCCTTTTTCACCGACGACCACATCAAATTCTACTTCTTCACCGTCCCCGACAGATCTTACCAATTTTCTAGGGTTGTTCTTAACAATTGCAGACTGGAAGACAAATGAAAATAAGCCATACAGGGATTAGAAAATATTAACATTTTAACAGTATTCATGAACCTTTATACGCAGAAGAGATGTTTATGTTAACTTACTTGATGTACAAATACATCTTCCTTGGTATCTGACCTGCAACACAAAAAAACAAGACCACGTTTAATGAATGGGTTTTCTTACTACAGTTTTAAACGTATCATGTGATAAGAAAGTGCTTGTTTCAACTATAGGCACATCAGGCACATGTGATTTGTGGGCAAGATGTAAAATATGCATATTATGCAGTCCATAGTCAATACTAAGTGGGGTGTTAATGTTAGTATATTGACACACTACAAAGTATCGTTACCTTAATAATTCCAAGAGATAGCTTGGCTCTAGAGCAAGTATCACTGAATGAGAAATGCAACGTAATCCTTGTTATCTTTCATTCACTTATTTTATACCTCTCCACAGCCGCCTCAATGGATGCATTTACATTTTCACACATGATGATTTTAATACTACCATGAACATTTATTAGCTAGCTAAAGAAAGTTTATCAAGGGCACCATCTTTCGAGGTCACATGCAAATATTGTTGCAGTAAGCATACTTTTTTCACACAAAAATTGATAACTAGGGTAGTTTAACGCCGTTCCACTATAACCTGACGCTACTATAATCAATTATCATGAAAACAAAATTGCCAGCTAAATAACCTCCGGAAACAACAACAATTAAGATTACTTCTAATAAATACAATGATTTTTTTAAATACATTTATTTTATTTATTAAATTTTGTACGGTGATACGATTTTTAATATTCAACTTTAGTAGTAGTAGCATCCTAATTTTAAGACAAAGAGCAGTGAAGAACATCTGATTGCGACCCCAACAACATGATAAGCTCAAAATAAAATACATTTTGAAATAAAAAATCCTTCTCACTCAGGATGCATAGTTTGCCCGATCTTGATGCAACTCAATAATGCAATGTTGGAGCATGATATGATGATGACCTTCCAGCCTTACTTCCTACTCATGAACAATCTCTTTCCATGCTTGGACGCCATTTAAATTCTCTAGCACTGACGATTCTATCCCCATACCCCCTCCTCTACTATGAACAGTTCCCTATCTGATCTTCCCGGCTGCACTATTGTCCGTTAGATACAACCCATTCTACCCGCATTAGTGTACAGATTGATAGGAAATACTTACCGGTTGATGAAACCATATCCGCTCTTAACGTTGAACCATTTGACAATACCGGTCACTTTGGTCGCTGTAAAAAAATCAGTAACAAAGCGTACATCAGCGTCTTGCATTAATCAAGGTGAGTTCATTGACATTTCCCACCCGGCCCATGTACATTGCCAGTATACACACATCCATATTCTACAATACACAACACCATGCCTTGCCTTCCGGAAAATTCTTAATTTTTAAATGATAATATCTTACCGATGACTTCCTTATCTTTCGGAGCAGGCTTCTGTTGTTGTTGAGATTGTTGATTTTGTTGTTGAGTTGATGGTTGTTCGGAAGTCTGCTTATTTTCCGTGTCAGCCATGTTGGTTGATGGCGATGGAGATGGGCTGAAAAGATGTTAAAATTGAGCTGATCGAAATTCGTCACTCCGTACAGTGAGCCTTACACTTTCTCACTAAGCTCACTCCGTGCACAGCCTCCGTAATTCAGCTATGGTCAATCTATCTCTCTTCTCTCTCTCTAGTTTAGCCAGCGTAAAATTTTTCGACTGGTTCCGCCGGCCTCCGAGCATTAGCTGTGCCAGCACATCATCTCATTGGCTCTCCCTTCTTTTTACCATCACCTATTGTTGCAGATGGCAACTACCAACCTTGGCAACTTTAAAAATTCAAAGGTGAACATGCTTCTTTTGGTACACATACCACTCAAATAGAAAATGTTTTTGTGTCAAAAGAAGCTTCTCGAGAGATGAACGCAATGGTAGCGCACCAACGCGCACCCTTTATGAAACGATGCTTGTTTATACTTACAAAGAAAGGAAGAAAGAGATGCTATTGGAATGAAAAAAAAAACTCTTGCGGGTATGCAAGGAAACAAACGATGTATAATAAATTTAAATATATATGATACGATATATGTACAAAAAACAAGAGATACACATATATATACAAAAACCATACTTCACCAAAAAAAGACCATTGTTTGTTTAGTGCATTTAATGAATGGTATATTCTCTCCCTATTCTCCGCACGCATTTTAATACTCTTCTTTTGTCCGCCAAGCGTTTCAGTTGAATTGGAAGAAGGATATGGATATACATTGCATGGAGTGGAGAGAGTGAACTTTAAAAAACTTGAGAACGGTAGATGATGATGATGATGATTAGATGGCAATGGCAACGACGCACTAAATGCATTTTTTTAGGTATTGCACTTCCACTTACTTCACACTTGTGTAATAAAATATACAGCAAAAGAACATTGCTATTGCTACTCTTCTGACGGTTTTTGTATTGATTTGGAGGAATAAACTCAAGAGAGGAGTAGAGAGAGTGCGAGTGTAGCGATTGACTTGTGAATGCTTCTGCTGACTGAACACTGAACACGCTAATTTTAGATCTTGACAGATGACAGTTTTGTAAAAGTCACCGGCACTACACACTACACAACCGAAATAAAATAAAAATGGTGCCAAAGACCAATGCAATAATGAATTACAATGTCAAGAATCAAGATCATGAAGTTGTCATGATATGACCAAAATCAGATGATTGGGAATTGATGGAATGGAATGAGGATTGTTTACTTCATTTTGATTGAACTTGAATAATATTTAGATTGATTTTAATTCATTTGGGTATAAAACGCCGGGTGGCGTGTCTCACAGTAAGAGATTTTGCAAACCGCGGTGTTTATGGTAGATTAAAAAAATGTGTTGTTTACTGAGTAATTACCTTTACACCTATAAAAAGTAAAAATAGAATACATGCTGCGTTGACATAAATGCGGGGTAGATGAGAATTTCACATTGAGAAACATCCGGTAGTTCAAACCCAATGCATAATGTAATGTTGGTAAATTAAATGTTTTGGTCTCCCTGTCATAAATATGCTCTCTAAAATTATTAATGTTACTTAATTTAAATCGAGAAAAAAAATAAAAGTTACTGTAGAAAGTATCCCAGGTGTATTGAAATTAAAAATTCCGAAAATGCTTTGCTCTAAAGGTATGGGGTGACCTGATATCCTTACCCGTTTGATCCATTGTAAGTTAGTATCGTGATTAGGTTTGGAGATTGGTAAAATAATACAAATTAAAACCTGGAATGGCAATAATAGCCTTTCATAATTAGATTTTTATTTGACCAAGTCGTATATTATTTCATGGGGAAACATGATGCAACACTAGTGGATTTGTAACGGCAAAGACTCATGGGTTTTTCCTCAATTTGCAATCACTTCACCATTTTTTAATGCTTTTTGTTCATAAACTTTCTTCAATAGTAGTAGCGTTTTGTTAAAGCGATGTCGTGGGAAGATGATTTGGGTGCAAAGATGAAAGAAATCACTCATTTCAAAATATACTTTTAAGTTCATAAATAAATATTACCTATGTAGGTATGGTATAGGTATGTGTGTATATTTTGTGGCAGACGTTTTGTCAGACTCCAGACAGCGTACTAGTACAACGATGAAGCCGGTGTTTTTTGGACATTGGCCAAGAAACTAGTAGTTGTTACGCACAAAGGCGGACACTTTGGAACATTTTTCCACTTGACATTAAGCATATCGTCAGCATTAAGCTTCGTCTCATATCTTCATACCACACCACAACTACTGACTTTGCTCCTCTTTTACTGTTACTGGTCTGCATATATCCAACTTTCAACGTTATAACTTTTGCATTTTTTCATACATTATTATGATAAATGGTACTACTGATATAGCTACTGTTGCGTTGTTAATATTACATATATACTGTTCCACTATTTACACAATAATTAGTTTTTTAAAGTACTTAATCACAATATGCTCCGGTGCAATGCTCTTTGTGATATTGAATATGTACTTGCCGATCTCTCCTCCGTGGACACTCATTCAAAACCACACTACATTACTGCATACACCCTGGTTTGCATGTAACGTATTATATGGAACATGAACATGGCAGAAAATTATCAAAAATGGAAAAGATTTGCACATTATTCAATTCACATCATTAGAATGGCTGTTCACTTTTTCAGTTGTTGCTTTTCTGTTATTTAGGTACTACTGACTTTTCATTTGCTAACCGTCATCTTTATATTTGTCCAGAGATCTATGATATACAAAAGGGAAAAAGTCCAAATAGCAACGCTTCTATAATACAAGGATATTGCTTATATTCATAACTCGGAAATCGTATAATATGGAATCCAAGTCGCGTTCTTTACACACAGTAACATACCTACAAACACATACATACACGTACCTAGGTATGCATTACACAAAAACACAAAAAGTAGCAAGGTTAAGTGGAATGACCTACGTGAATCTTGTACAATAATGGTTAGCGTTAGCCAGTGTTTACTTTATTTTTTCATATAATATTTTAAGTCCAATTGCTAATAAAGGTGCCGAATAATCAAACTGTACTCCAACTCCAACAAGATAGGCATCAATAAAAATCGTCATCATCGTTTGCTTTCTTAGTTGTAGAATTTTTTACAACTTCTTGACTCTTGTACATTTCCGAAACTTGTGAAGATGAGGTGGCATCTTCTATCTTCTTGTCGTCCCTGATTCTGAGGAATCGAGGAAATCTAAGAGATATACCACGTTGTGGATCCGCCTAAGAATAGAGTAAACATTACTTTTAGTGTTTAGATAATGTACTTAGAATGTCTAATCAAATCATTTCACAAAATGAATGAGTAAGTTATATGAAATTACCATTCCTTCAGCTGCTGTATGCACCGGTGACAGGGAAAGATCAGCACATTTCACTTCCCATACTTGTACAGCATCAAACCAATGATCTGGTGTCAACTGCGTATTGAACCTGTAGTACGGCTTTGGAGTTTGGAGTATATGCGGCTTTAGGCTCTCAGTATGTGTTTGCAACTGCTCATCAGAGAAGCCTGTTCCCAACTATGGACAACACGCAATTAAAACCAATTATTGTAACTTTTATCGAGGCAAACAAATGAACGAAAAATGCACACATAATTTTACTACATTCATTCATTAAGACAACAATTTATGTATTAACATAACAATGCAACTTGATTAAGTTACGAGATACATTGTTGGTTATTATTACCTTGCAAATAGTTTGAAACACTTCTTCATCTGGATCATAACATGCAAGTAAGAATCCACCATACGTACCCGTTCTTTTCCCCTTTCCTAAAAATCCACCAATGACCACTAAATCCAATGAGTCGCCACCACAATCTAAATAATCTTTTTTCAGCTTCAACCACTTCTGAGATCTCTTTGCTAGCTCATACGTAGCTTTTTCATCCAGTGTTTTAACCATCAGCCCCTCACAGTTTCCTATAAATTAGCCATTTTGATTTTTGAATGTTAGAAATCTTTTAGGAAGATTTTATAATGATACAATATGTAATATCCTAAAATGATTGTTTTTATTATTATTGCCTTTCACAGACTCCTCAAGAAACTCTTGCACCTCTTCCATACTGTCTGTATCCAAACTTGTGGCAAAAACAAACTCTGGTTCAACAGGTTGAAAATGTTCAAGAAGCAATTCTCGCCGTTTTATAAGTGGTAGCTTAATGAGCGACTCCCCATTTAAATATATCAGATCAAAAGCAAACAAACAAACTTGTACTTTGATTTCGGATTCATTTGCGTCCTAAACAATAAAAACAAATTCATTTGTAATTCATTACACTAGTATTACTATCACTAATTGGGAAAAGATGGATGATACGTGTTGCTCAAATCTTTAAAGATTACTTTTCGTTTTCTCGTTGAGAGCACTTGAAACGGAAGAATAGACTTCTTTTCAAGATCAAACGCAACAGCTTCGGTATCCAAAATGCAAGACTTCACTTCTCCTTTGATGCACTTATTAAAACGAGATATGATGTCTGGATATTTTGATGTGTTGTTTTCTTGATTTCTACTGTAAATGTTAATACTGCCATCTTCCAAAAGATGAACCTACAATAAACGATTTAATAGTTAACCCAAATTATTTAAGAAAGCTCCACTCCCTACAGACATAGACTGATTAGGATACCTTAGTTGGTATACATAATATATATTATATTACAGGTATAATTCATTACCTGGGCTCTTTCCCCGTCATATTTGTATTCACAAGTGAAATTGATTCCATCAAACCTTTCCAATACATCAGCAACTCCCTTTGTAGGTTGGGCCAACATTGGTCGAGGCGGTATCCCTGGGGTAAGTTTACAATGCTCACTAATGCCGTCTGTTCCACTTTCCAGTAGGGCTTTCACCAAAATATCGTAGTTAGGGCATTCGCTAATTTAGGAAATAAAGATGAACACTATAATAGATGGAACCAAGAAAACAAGCTTACCAATATTATCATTTTCGCTTACCAAAATGCCGATTTAACTTTATATGCTTCTTCTTCGAATTTTGCCTTCAGACCATCAGCGGGTAGCTTTTTGCCACGGTCAAGAAATTTCGGAGGCCATTCGGAACGATCTTGATCAGGCGGCGTCAAGAAACATGCCTGTGCGATGGCTTGCAGAAGAGACTGTTCCGCCAGACCTATTCTCAATTTTCCGAGAAGGGATCTTGCTAGGTATCTGGCTTCAGAATACTTGCAAGCGACAAGAAGAGATGTAATCATGCTAATTTTCTTTGCATGACTCTATAAAATTTTAAGAACATGATTTACTCCTATTATTAGTCATTACTATTCATTTTGCGATGAAATTTCAGTTAGTAATTCTTACAGCACTGCCTGACATCTCTGCAACTTCCTTCAGCTTGTTAAAAACACTGTAAACAGTCAACGGCTGAGGTTGGAACAAAGTTTTCTGAGTAGATCTGCTACTTTCAGCCACAATACCAAGATCGCCAGCTACCGCAGCATCTGACTTTATTTTGTCCAGAGATCGTCCTGTAGCTTGTGCAATGGCTTTCATCACATTAGTTTCCGCAACTCCCAACTCCACACCTGCAGGTCAGGGGCATAAACAAAGTAAATATTCGTAAATTCTTTTATTGAAGAAAAAAAATGTTAATATCAACAAACAAACCTTCATATGCTGGAGCCAGTTTATTGAGGCACAAATAAACACTCATACGCATATCATCGGGAGAAAGTACCATCACAGAACGAAAATAGTTTGACAATATTTCAATATTTTTAAGCCGAGAGCTAGTTGCTTCAATGGCTTCAAGGGTTTTTGAAAGTGCCAGATAAGGTACTCTTAAAAGAAAAATCACATTCAAAACATCATCATTACAAAATTTCAGTACAGGAAACTACCATTACTACCAACGAGCCAAACAACTAGCGTACTAAGTGTACCTTTGATCTTTAGTCCACGAAGCATCATCAATTGGATGATATTTATTCTTTGCGGGATTATAATCAGGATTCCAACCTTTTGGCGGTGGTACCGATGTCGTAGTAGCCTTTGCCACAACAGCCTCTTTTTTCTTTTCCTCCGCACTAGGACTTTCTTCCTTTACGCTTTTCTTCTCTTCCCCAGATTTGCGTTTGGTTCTACTTTTGGATTCTATTTCTGGACTTGGACTGATGGACTTTCGCTTTTTTTCTGGCGTTCCATGTGTTTTAGAATTACTATTTGGTGAACAGTGTTCCTCTTTAACTTTATCTACGCCCCCTTCTTTTTTCCCCTTTGAGGTTTTCTTGGAAATTTCCTTCGTAACTTTCTTGCTTACGCTTTTATCGTCTTCACTGCTAGAGTCATCGATAACAATTCGTCTACGCTGTTTTTTAGTATCTGGCTTTTTGGACTTGGATTTCTTGGCAATTTCTTCTTTCTCCTCCTCCTCCTCTTCGGATGAAGTAAACTTAGATCGACGCTTTATTCCTGATGTGAGCTTATCTTCAATCTTTACATTTTCAGTACTATCACTGTCATCAATTATTGTTTCCTCTATTTCTTTTTTTTTAGTTACCGGTTCCTTCTTCGGTGATGGGGTGCTCCCAGCTACACCTGGCTCTCTTTTGAAAAATTGCCCGATTTTGGTTTGATTCGTATGACCTCCACCCTTGTTAGTTTTCATTTTGAGAATTTGTTCAGGTTGTTTTTTATCAGCTTTGGTACCAAAATGTCTGTAATAAGCCTGTCCACAATAACCCTGATGAAATAACGAAGCTTTTGACCTAGGTAGGGGCTTTCCACTGAAATAACGGTAGTTCAAAACAGTCGTGCATGCAACTTTGCCTTTCACAAATTTAGCGCAAGTCGCCTTCCACTCAGGAACTAAATGAAAAAACAAAAACAGATGAAATTTTAATGGAAAACGTCAATCATCGCTCGCATTAATGTTCGATTTCATGTACATCCGATTCTTCTTACTTGAAATTATTTTACTGAAAAACCGAAAATTTGGAAATAGTTTAGACATCCGATTTTCTTCACAAATTCCACCAGTTCTTAACTTAGTCTGGACACCAGTAACAAATGACACACTTCCGAATTTTCGGTTTGTCTTAACAATTAAAAAATGCATGCATTATTTCTTTTTCTTTATTTCAGCCCAGATGCTTTGGTAATTTTTTTAAACTGCATTTCATACACAATGTAAAAATGTTAGTTCCAATCCAATCTCCTGTCACTTTTCAATAAAACTACGCTTTACTATTCCATCCAGCATTACAGAAAAAGATAGTAGAGGTTCTCAAAACAAAAACATAGTCACATGCTTTCCCGCTGTGGTTGCCGCTGGTACAAGTGAACTTGATGGCATTTGCTAAGAAGTGCATGCATGCAAGAAGGTGACGCGTTGTTGGCAGTTGGCAGTCAAGAAAAAAGGGTAGCAAACAAAGTCGTCGGTCTTTGTTCACTGCACACTATCAACTATACGATTCATGTGATTCTGTGCTTGGACATTGGATGACATACGCGTGTTCGTGGTCTTTGTTCTTTCAAGATAAGTCTTCGGTTCATTTTCCAGCTTATACTTCTTGTGATATGGAAGACATATGTAGTAATCAAAATTGTTTCTCTACTTATGAATATTTAATTGTAGCAAAAATTATTGTGTACATAAATGTTGAAAGACTTCCAGTTTTAATTGTCTAAAGTGGAGAGAGTGGCAATAAACAGGAAGAAATCTCAAGTAGCCCCCATACGTTTAACAACCTCTGGATTCCAAAAAGTCTGGAAAGGGGATGAATAAGCAGTACAGCTACATCTCATACCGCAAAAGTTTACAATAATAAATGAAGTTAAATTCTTAAAACATCAACTCTTAAAATCATACACCTATTTACTATTTCATTCATTGTTTCAGAATAAAATGCTTGGGGGAATTCGGATGATACCAGCTTTGTCGTACAAAGTACCTTGCTAAACTATTTGTAATCACTCAAAAGTTATTATTGGAGGGGTCAAGCTATTTTGTCAAATTTTCAGGGTCATCAAATACCGATTAAGTAAATTATTACATACATCATCCGTTAAACCCGTGTTGTATAAAGTAAAAAGTTGCTCAAAGTAGTATAAAAGCGAAAGGGATTTTGAGAGGTGATTTATTATTACAAGCATATATACAGCAAAAAAATATTTGTTGTTTTCTCAAGGTTGTATGTGTAAAGGTTAAATTCTTTTTGTACGAATAAAAACAGTGGTGAAATTAGATACCCTTCAGTTACAAAAATAGACAAGAATTAGAGCCCTTTAACCATGAAACCTTGAGGCAGGTCTAACAACAAAGGATGGATTCAACTTACCACCTGAGTATTCATCCGTTAAACCCGTGTATAAAGTAAAAAGTTGCTCAAAGTAGTATAAAAGCGAAAGGGATTTTGAGAGGTGATTTATTATTACAAGCATATATACAGCAAAAAAAAAATTTGTTGTTTTCTCAAGGTTGTATGTGTAAAGGTTAAATTCTTTTTGTACGAATAAAAACTGGTGAAATTAGATACCCTTCAGTTACAAAAATAGACAAGAATTAGAGCCCTTTAACCATGAAACCTTGAGGCAGGTCTAACAACAAAGGATGAATTCAACTTACCACCTGAGTAAGTTATTTGTGTATCAGATGGATTGGTGGAATTCAAGTTACATATATATGCATTCTTGCTCAAATTTTAGTGAAAATTCACTCTTGTAACTTATGCACTCTTGAATTTTAAGAGTTGAGAAAGGTAAGAACGACCTTAAATCCCAGCCTAGCACACTTACTCACCACCATGAGCAGTGTGACTTTTGTTAGGTGAAACCAGTTTAAAAACTAAACACAATCCAGGAGATAGGCTCCTTGGGATTTTGAATATCAAGGCTATATCACCTGGAACTGATTTTCCTTCGTTTATGATGGGCACTTATGCTCTGATTGAAGGTTAAGTGTTGACTTTGAAACATACTAATGTAATGAACCCAATTCAAGGTCAGTCACGGTACGATACGGTCATCAATGCTTATCTTATTATTGTTGTCGTTTGCTATTGGTATATATATTCTTTTCTATTTTTGTCAACCTACGCGTATACTGAAAATGAAGATTCGAATAACTAAACATGAAATCTTTCGGATAAATGGGAGCGACATTTAAAAAAGTTTACTATAAATATTTACGTTTCCCACTATTAAACAAAACCTGCTGAAAACAACAATGGAGTATTGATTTTTATATGAATTTATGTATGTAAATATGTATGTATGAATCTGCATAGAATGCCAATTGTGACTTTGTGACAGCGTTTAAAGGATACATGTTAAGGGAAGTTCATCAATATCCCAATGTTTTTATTTTTTACACAGATCCTGATATATCCTGGTTTATTTTTTTATTTATCTCCCTGTTTGTGTTATTGTAATATACTGTATATTTGATGTTTTAATGTTGTTTATAATTATTTTATTGTTTGTATTTACATGTAAGCTAGGGAAATTAACAAAAGGCCTTAAC
>JAHZNC010005281.1:0-11141 GCA_027744095.1 Zhuqinia jingwanae | reverse complement strand
TGCGATGCATGCTAAATTATTTCTCATTTTGCAGATTATAGCTCCTTACTAATTGTCACGCTTGTAAACTAGTTTCAAAATCACACATATATAAGCAAGCAAAAAGTTTTAGTAGTGAGTTGAATTGATATCGTGATATATAATGGCATGATGATCTGATGGCGGTGGTGGTGGTGATGATAGTGATGTGGAAAATCCAAGAATAATGAACCGCGTCACTCACTCAAAATAAAATGCAAAATAGACAAGAATTTATGTATTTGTTGTACAGTTTTTAGGTAAACCAAAATAACATTGATACATTTCTCTTGCATGTCATTATTATGCAGTGTCTCTTCTGCGTATTATAGCCCTCTCAATTATCAGAGAATACATTTATACATTTTTTTTTGCAATTGCCCAAAAAAATTATATCATCTAGTCAACTTGTGAGTAATTTTTTTGGTGGATATTATTAAAGTGTGAAAATTATGCTGTTTTCAAGCGTGAATGGCTACGTAGTTTTGTATATATTTTTTAATGTGCGTCGTCGTCTTGTACTTTTTTTAAATCGAACCTTTGCCCTCTTATTCCATGTGTCACAAATCACATTAATTTTTCAAAACAATTTTATTTATGCGTAACACAGCCAAAAACATTTTGAGAGCTCTCGCACCTACTACCACCAAAATAAATGGGTAATATATAAAACATAATATTCGGTTTAGGCGCATATTTTCTGTCTTCCTTCTTTATCTACGCATTCACTTCACTATCTTGTTTCAATTATGCATGTTATATTCGGGAACAGTGCAGTTGTAGTGGCAGCAGCAGCATGTGGCAATTGCAAAATACGTACATATATGCATTACAAATGATCATGTTGAAATGCTGATCAATCAATCGATACGGATCAATTATAAATGAGAAAGGATAAAGAAGAAGGCTTACAATGTTGTATAATATGTAGTAGTAATGTATGTATTTATATATACGTATATGAGTGCTTGTTGGGTTTGTTGTGTGGACAGAATTTGTGATGATGATGATAGGTTTACTTGTCATGTTACGCAAACTCGAGTAAGCCGACTACATATTTTTTTAATGTTCTTTTGATTCGGGTTAAGAATGCAAATAGCGAAAATAGGTAACCAAAATTTTTTTTCTTTTTCTTCTTCTTCTTGAAATAATAATGAAATTGGCGATATATAGAGAGATAGTCCAATATAGTTGGCTTTTTTTTACAACAAGACATAAAACTAGTCTTTAAAAGAGTTTTGCTTGCAACAGAGTAGTACATGCTTCTCATATTGAGTGAGCCTCCTTGTCAATAAATATATTATTATATTCTTTTTTTAACTGTGTGTGCTTAAAAAACGCATATTATACTATATTGACGTTGTTGTTGTAGTTGAAAAGTGCAAGGTGTATTGGACGCATAACGATTGAAAACGGAATAATAATAATAAAGTATACTCTTTTTGCGCGATCACTTAAAGTTTTCGCTTAAACTCTTGTAATTTATTCATGTGTTCGGACAGGTCTAAATGGAAAGTGTCAGGTGTGAAGTGGGATCGATAAGTAGCTTTATAACATTTTTTTTCACTTGTAGTAAAAAAAAGAAAGAGAGGAACATTTTTTTATACATATTACATACCTACGTACGTGTGTGATATTAATACACTTGATACTTGACATATGCTTATGCTTTACTATTTGAAAGGTTTATGTTTACCTTTTCCTCGTATTTCTTTCTACTACTACTAGCCTGCATATCACATGGCATGTAATGTTTACTACTAAAAGGACGTAGTTTTTCATGATTATCATCGTCATCATCATCATGTCATGTCATGACATGTATTATTTATAAACATAATATTAATAATAATGATAATGTATCAAACCATCTTGTTTATAAAAATGTGTGCCTGTATATATATCCATTCTATAGAAAAAATATTATCCTTGTGGTAAAAATTCAAGATGATATATTCCGATAGGCATATTCATATGGTGGTGGTAAATTAATCTGCGCATAAATTGTTTTTTATCTCTGATTTTGATACACACATACACACTACCTAATATTAGCCGGGCAAATGATAAGGAGATATGCTATGTATTTGCCCTATGGTACTTAAATGCACCATATTATAATATACAGGATTTGTGTATGTAAGCAAAAGTTTTTTTTATTGTCGTAAGGTAAAGAAGAAGAAGAAGAAGAAGAAGAAAATGTATTACATCTAAAGATAAATCAATGACTCCCGGCATTTTGACGTGCGGACGTGGCTGCATACATACATTACAAACATGCAGCTTATATGGTTAAAGTACATATATATTAATATATTACTATCTTTAACGAATAAGATTTTTTTTATTGATAAAAATGTACACGAAAAAAAAGTTGGTGAAGAGAAATGTGTGTGTGTGTGTGTGTGTGCGTACACATACAGACTTGCTAAGTAAGCTAGACATGCTGTTCACCGCCCCGAGAAATAATGCCACTGTCTGTGTTCCGCCCGTCCATTCCATTGAAGCGAGAAAGAGAATCAAAGATTGCTCAAGTGGAAACAAAGTTTCCGCCTGTGTGTGCAGAGAACTACAAATCTCAAACCAAAAGCAAGACAGGACACAGACTCACACACGATATAGATATGTATGTATATACATACATAAAAAATACATCGAAATTCCAGGGAGCTCCTCGGTCCATCCAAACGTAGCGTAATTCCACAAGAGAGAGAGAGAGAGAGAGAGAGAGAGAAAGCACTTCTGCTTTTATTTCTTCTTCTTCTTCTCCCACAAACGATGTATCCAGCAGAGTTTCGGGAAAGTAAACTAGATTGGGTATTATTATGTTCTTCTTGCTATTATGCTACAAAAAAATCTTATAAAAGAGTATGAAAATAAAATGATAGATAGATACATTATATACCTAGCAAATACATACACGTACGAGCGTACGTACGTACCCAAGAAGCAGAAGAAATCTATCACAGGAGGAATCTCTCCTTTTTTTATCGGATTACTAATCGAGAAAATAGAGAGACATAAAAGGTCACGCTGTGATTACTAATCGCCTTTCATATTTCAATGCCAATTCCAATCCACTGACCAGCATTGAATCGAATAATTTTTTTTTTGGTGTACATATTTTTTTGTGGCAACAGCAGGGCAGAGAGAGTTTTTTTACAAGTGGTGATGATGGTGAAACCAACAATAACAAGAAGAAGAAAAAAAACTTACTTTTTTTTTACTTTGGTAGAGTCTTCTTATTACCACCCCGTGTGATGTTCCCTATGTCGTTTCCTTTTATTGCCAACAGTTGTGGCAACACCTTCCTTCATCATCAATATCATCATCAGCATTATAATTTGGATGTTACTTATGTTGCACATTTTTTCTCTCCTTCTTCTTTTTAGACCTCTGGTAATTTTTCATGCCTGCTAATATTAAACATGATTATTGCCAAATTATGTTAAAGTCTTCATATTAGTATGTCTTCCTGATTTACAACAAAAAAAGACTACAATAAATTTACATGCATCATAGCAGTTGTTGTAATACCGTAGTAATTTTTCTTGGACTAAAATGAATGCCGGTATTTTTCCGCAGTATTTTTTTGATTACTATTAAAGGCAACTTGATCACTTGTGAAGCGAGGCAAGAAAATATTTAAAAAACAGGAATTATTTACATCTACATCACATTTTCACATAGTCTTCGGGTGGTTTTGATTGTCTTCGTGATCTGAATTTTTAGGTATGTATGTGGCATGCATGTATGCTAAATGCTACTCGCTACAAATTGCCATGTTATGCATAAAAAATGAACTATGTATTAACGTGATCATTTATATGAACATCATTCATTGCATTTTGATTTATTATTAGAGAGAGAGAGAGAAAAAAAAAAGTATGTACCTCATAAATAATTTTTTTTTTGATGTTGTAACGAATGGTGTGTGTATCATCATGTCGCAGTTTTTTTTATACTGCGTGGCGATCAATGCAATTGGAATCGTAATCTTGTGTGCCTCTTGTGCTGTTGTATGGTTGTGAATTTTATAGGTACCAGCGTCATTAAAAAAAATGAATGATTAAAGTGAAGAGAAAAGCAGGCACGTATCTCTCTCTATCTCTTCTTTTTCTTTCTGTCTGTCTGAATTTAAGTGAATAGATTAATGGAAGTAATAATTTAATTGGTACTTGAAAATGGTGAAAACGAAACTCTTCATTATACCCACATTATTATTATTATTATTACGTGAGCAGTATAAAAGCATGCAAATGTTGTAAAAAAATACATATACATACATAACGTTTGTATATATGTATATCCCGTTTCGTTGTTAAATTACTTGCACCACCACCACCGTCACCGTCATACTTACTTCCAGTTTATTATTATTATCATTATTATAATATCAACCCACCAAATAGCTACTAAAATGCTGTATATTTCTTTTAGCTTGTCGTATTGTTTAAAATAAAAATCCTCTTCAAAAGTTTTTTTGTAAGTGAGTGGTTGGTTGTTGGTGGCAGAGTGTTTAGCTTTTCTGAATACAAATTGACAACCAAGAAAATTTGCTTTTTTGGCTAGTGAGCAAAAAAAGGAATAAGAGATTTGGGATATGGGTAAACATGTTGTTGAGGAGGATGACGATGATGATGACTAACAAAAGTAGTAAAATAGTACCACTACAAAATATACACAAGAGAGAGAGAAGAAAACTTGAGTTTTGTGCTCATGTTGTTGCTTCTGCTGCTGTGTAAGTTGTGTTGTTGTTGTTGTCGATGATGATGATGATGATGATACTAGTACAAAAAAAAACTGACGATGATATTATGATAGGCAAGTCCTGTTTGTAAATTACCGCGAGCACGTATAGTCAGTGAGGTCGTAAAACCCTAATTGCTAAATTATTATGACAGTCCTTCTCCCTTTCAGAAAGCGTTTTGTGCTAATAATGAGGCGAGGAGAGGGAGAATGGTATAATGAAAAGCTGATATACATATGTGCATACCTATTTAGCTTACATATTTTATATATTATTTTTATATTTATGAATGTATGTAGTCATTTAGGTATAAACACTGTTATAGTTAGAGCATATTATTTTACACCCATAAAAAATTCACAGAGTGAGAGATGAGAGGTTTTCCATCTTTACTTCTTTTTTTCTTCTCTCTCTTTCCCTCTCTCACTATTTGCAAATGTCTTTTGGTGATTGTTTGTATGAGTTTGTGTGTGTGGGTTGTAGTTTATTATTATTTTTTCGTGGCATTATTAGCAAATAAGCTCGTTCACCATTTATTTTCTTGAATACCCGTTCACCAGCTCTCTCTCTCTCTCTTTCTGACTGACTGAGCTTTTGTGGCTGTGCGTTATTTGCATCATCGCATAAAAGTAAATGATAAATGTCCTTCTCCACGATTTTACGTGTAGATACTCACACAATACTTAGTACACCATAATATATGTACATATAGATGTATACTTTGAAGAAATTGCTGCAGTTTCTCAACTGCAATAAATACAGTCAAAAATTTTTTATGATGCTTTTCCACTTTTTTTTATCCCTCTCCATAAAAAAGTCTCTCTCTGCTTGTGTTCTCTCATTCTTTTCATATAATTCAAAGCGGTGATGGTGGTGGTGGTAGAGTACGAAACAGTTTTTTAAAAACATCTTTATATACGATAGTTGTACAATATTTTAATACCGGTAAGCTACGACATCACAACAGAAAAGAACGGTCGTCGTCACTTGAAGAGAGAAAAAAAAATCTTGAAGAAAAAGCTTTTTTTTGTCAAGATCCTTCTTCTTCTTCTTCTTCTTCCACTAGTACTAAAAAAGCGTCATGGCTGAAATAACTTGCAAGCTGGTTAGATTTAGAGATAGGCTCTGTGCTGCTGTGCAATGTGACAGAGGAGGACACAAGAACGTCTCCTTTTTCTTCCCATCACCCTCTGCTTCTGTTACAACTTTACATATATTATATCCATACATACATTATTATATCCACTCTCTGCTCACATCAGTGGACAAGATGATGATAGTGATGTTGTTGGTTGGTAGTAGTGGTGGTAAGGTGGTGATGATCATGATGATGATATGGAAAAATTTTGCTACTTGGTTAGTCACGACACGGTAACCAAAAGATCCGACAAAAAAAAAGTTGCCTGAGCATGTCGTGACAGCTTTTCTGGCTTTGCATAAAATGAAACCTTATATGAAAATAAATACATTACGTTGTTAATATTATTACTACAACACACACACATAGACACAGACAGTTTTTTTCTCTTACACAAATTTTATTTTCCTATATAATTTACGCATATTGGTAAATGCATTTTTATATCAAAATATACATATTACATATATATGAATTTATGTATGAACTGATGTTTGTCTTAATAGCAGAAGCAGCTAAGCTTTTGTACACTGTCTGTGTTACTTACAAGAGAACAACTTGAACAAAAAAAATCCATTCTTAAATAATATGATAATGAGAATTGCCAACAACTTTACATTGTGCTACCTTACTCGCTGCTGCTGCTGCTGCTGAGAGACGGTTTGGTAAGATAATATTATAATAATAACATGCATGTATACATATATACCTGTAAATATGTATACACTTTTATGAGTAATATATATATTATGCTCAAATTTTATTTATCCAGAATACAATTTTTTTTTCATAAAAGAAACATTATTACATTTTGATTTGATTTCATTAAAAAATATTTGGTGCATTATCACCACTTCTCATCATGTTTCATTTTATGAGCACATGTGTATTTTATTGGACGGTTTCTCCTCTCACACACACACACAGCACAAAAATGAATATAAACGCTGTGTGTTTTCCTTTATAGACACCATCTACTCGGTATATATAGTCAACTTTGTTGCTCTCTCTTTCTCTCTCTATCTAACTCTCTGCTCTGCTGTGGTCGTCAAAAAAGGCGTAATCGTATAGTAATGATATGAACGATAAAATAATAATAGTGGTTTACTACCACCACCACCTCTGCCACCATCATACCTACTTCTATAATACTTATAAACAACAAAATATAAACAATTTTGTTTCTTCTCTCTTGTCTGATGAATAAGGAATAGCAATGGAATTTCAGTAATACAGCAACGACGACGGTGGTGGTGGTGGAGACGGCAGAAGCAGCAGTAGTAGTAACAACAACGCTTTTTTTCTCAATTTTTTTAATACCCTCACTCACATCATAAGAGAGAAGAAGAAAACTATCAAAGTATATAATATGGCGCTTGCCTATATACAAAAAAATAAAATACAATTTGGAATTTTTATGTGCAACGCATAAATTTTGAAATGAGGCAAAAAAAAGTAAGTAAAGTAAAGTAACGCGAGGATAGTGAAATGAGGAGAAAAACCACAAGCATTTTAAAAAGATTTATTCTAAAAAAGAATTCATCATCATCATCTTTCCTTATCAAATCATGATATGATCAATCTGCTCCATACATTCATACACACACACACACACACACAAAAAAATCTTTTTTTACCGTCTCTCGCGAGAATTCGTTGTTCAATAAAAAATATACCTACCTATTATGCACATTATATGCATATATGTTCTACTCTTTATTTTAATACCGTTTTCGACGGCTACTTTTAACAACAAAAAGTAGTAAAAAATAAAATAACTTGAGAACATTTTGGCTTAACACCATCTAATATTCATATACCTACACACATGCACACACACATGCATGCATACACAGTTTACGCCAAAAGTTATTTGCGTATCATGTTTTTATCAAATGGTGATGAAAACTCGTAAAAAGACTTTTTACAACTTTCATATTATATTAAATTTTTTTCTGGCATGATGATGCTATGTGTACGCAATAATATGTAACGTGATGGCGGCAAAATACCTATGAATTTTTTTATTCATGCGGGATATAAAATTCCAAACGCCAATGAAAATATAAGAAGGATTTGTTGAATAATCATCAAACCACTACCACTACCACCACTCCACTTTGCACTGGTGAGCTTGTTGAGCCGCCACCGACGTTATTAGTACAATGGAAAGCTATGTACATATGCAAAAAAAAGTAGGAAAATATTGAATATTTTATTTACGCATTATTATTTTTTTTTCATGTTGTTTTGAATTTTATTAAAATACTTGTAAGGTTACCTATTTCACTTGTTGGCAAATGCAATTCGCAGAGGAGTTTAGCAATTGTCGGTTTTTTATGTCATTTATGAAGTGAAAAATGCCTTTGCAGTAATAATAATACTCTTTATTGCGACTGTTGCTGCTGCTGCTGCTGTTGCTGTTATTACTATTATATTTATTATTGTTATTAAAATTGATTCGAGTACAAGTTAAACGCAGTAGTATTTACTACTACTCAAAAAGCAAAATGTTAAATCATAAACTTTTATTTTAACTTGTTTTACTTGTTCAGTGTCAGCTTTTGTAGATTTTATTACGTATTTCAATTTACTTCATTATGTTATGGTATGGATAGAGTATACTTGCAATTTGAAATGGAGGTATTATTTATGAAATTACCTTTGTGTGCGCGCACAAAAGCACAAACAGACAAGAGATCACCATTGTTCAAAAAAAACAACGAGAACATCCTGCTGCTGTTGCTGATATGTTAACTGTTTGGTCACTATGAACAATAAATTTTATGAATATTATATTATTATATATAATTTTTTTTACATTCTTCATTTATATTTATGATGAATTTTAACGCATAAGAAAACGGAGAGTAGCACACTATTATACTATTTCACATGTCCTGCTGTGAGGTTTGCAAAAGGAAATAACAGGATAAAAAAAAAGTAGGAAAAATGGGATTAATTGAGATGAACTTTTTATAATGGAAAATATTTACTTAACATAATATGAGGAAATAGTCATATAATATTAGAGCTTGATTGAAGTGCCATAAAAGCTGTTGAGAAAGTAAACAATATAAAAGATTATTATTATTATTATTATTGCAACTTGCAAGTGGAAAATGCCTTGATTTTAAAAATCTCGGAAAGTAAATAGATTCATAATAATGCAATATTATTATTGTATCCGCATATCTCATTGATAAGCCTTTATGCATCTGTCAGCAAAAAATATATTTGATATTCTTTATTAGCATAGCTTTGCTATAAAGTATGTAATCCACTTGATTATTTGTGACATGACTTGAGGATTTCAACAACAAAAGCTGCGGGATTCCATTTCAGCTAATGTAACTTTGCATAACATGTGGAGAGAATTACCGAGGTGGAAGAAATATAAATCATGCTATGATGGTCGTCATCATGGAGGAATGTTGAACTGACCGGCAACTGATTTGATATACAGCAGTAGCAGCAGCGGGAGGAATAAAGATGGAATTTTCTTTGTTGAATAGACTACGTTCAACATTTAATAGATTTATCTTTAATATGCGCATTCATTAATAAATACAAACAAGCTGACTTGCACGCCATTTGAAAAATTATTTAACCATTGTTAGTTTCCATGATTGCTAGATTGGACATCTTGCTATGGTGCTTGCGACATAGTAATACGTAACGAAACTGATGTGAAACCTTCAAAGTTCATCTCATCTAAAAATCTGTACTAAAAAAATTAACTCGTGCAATAAAAATACTAAACCCAAAATGTAATTCTTATAATAAAAATCGGCTTATTTTATGATCATCATTAATTGTGTCATTAGCTAACCATTATTGACACATTCCCAAAGACACATTAAAAAATACATATAATATATTGTTTAGTTTATCATTATCTGTCATTATAATTCATACTCATATTTTTATCATCAGATATTTAGGTTGCGATCATCCCAACTTGTTTTATTGCAGACACATACACACATTCCTTCTTCTTCTTGCAATCGCAATCTCAAAAAATCCCTTTCATACTATTCCAGCAAGCAGTAGTAAAGTAGTTGTACGTGCATTGCTATTGCAGTGAAACAACCAAAAAATATAATGATATCACAACAAAAATCTCTTGCAATAAAAAAAATTATGTGGCCGATAGCAGCAAAAGATGTTATTTTTTATACCTTCAAAGAAAAAAATATATAATTCTCGACAAGTAAAATGAGGAGAAGGGTGCTAAGAGCTACCATTAAAAGAACATAATCCCAAGAAAATGGCGTTTTAAGGGATATTACCCAACAAAATTCCATTACGCAACATATAAGTATGTATATGTCCGTTGTCTTTCTTTTAAAGACTCGCTTGTACATTATGCGCCGAGAGTACATATATGTATTATAAGTATCAGTGCATGCCATATTATTATTGTGTATGAAATATAAAGGAGATGAGCAGTGTAAAATATAAAAGTAAATTGCACTTTAATGATTTACAGTTTGAAGTTAGAGTGCGAGAAATTGGCTAGCGAAAAGATTGAGATTCAACGTCATTATGTAATGGTGAGTTTTTTATCTTCATCTTTCTTCTCTCTTTATTTTTTTTTCTTATCTTTTGTGGGTCTTGTTATTTGTTTTTGTGTGTACTTGTATGTGTGTGTTTTATAGTAAAGCGTGAGCGTGTGGTCTCCATAATATATATATTTGTTTTTTTTCTAAGCTGTATTGTTAATGTTTTTTTGGAATAGTCAGTTCCTTTTTTTGCTCTATTATTTAGTTGAAAAATAGCCATGTACTTTTACTACTTCCCTTTAAAATCCAACTTTTTTTTTATACTACAAAAAAAACTCCTTTTGAAAATGTATGAGAAAAGTATAGCTTTGTGAACCAAGTGCTGATATTAGTGTCGGCGGCGGCGATGAGACGACGACCAAGAGCAAAAGCAGCAGTTATGTATATAGCAGCCGTTCATGTTTTGTTGATATTCTTCCACTATACTACTATTACTACGTAGTAAACAGTTTATTACTATCACCCAACTTTATATTATGCTTCTCTGTCTAGTATATAGTCTCTCTCTATATACTATTAAGCATATATACATAGTGTGTCTTGTTCCCAGTTTATCCGGCAAAAACTGAATGAATTGTGTATTGACAAAAAAAGTTCTAGTTTTGCCGGCCGGAGGCTTTTGTACCTACAATCTATTATATAAAGGGAACGGATATAGTAAAAAGCTGTG
>JAHZNC010005280.1:0-16358 GCA_027744095.1 Zhuqinia jingwanae | reverse complement strand
AATTTGCATATCTTATTGCAACTTTTACACTGAATGTGTCAGAAATACACGTGAAATTCGACTCCCATTCTAATGAAATCCACCATCTCACCTCAAACCGAATTTCACAGACGAATCTAATTACTCGTTTCTACAATGAAATGGATTCCTGCTGATATTTTTTAAAAAATCGCGTGATGATGATATTTTACCGTGTCCATTGTCCATCGTGTTGCCTTAGCTGGAAAAACACATTTTTTTGTTACAATTTTATTTTTGCACAAGTCAAAACACCTTGTTTTATATTTTATACATACATATATATAGCAAGTGCAGCATAAGAAATTAGTACCTAAGGCTAAAACAAGCCATTATGCTTCAATAACAGGTATGCTTTTAATTTTTAAACATGCAAATTGGATTAGGTATGTACACTATTTTTTTCGGGGAATTGTACACTGTAGTGGTCATCAGCTTGCAAAACAAACAATGAGACTGATGTTTTATGTACATCTCTTTGTTCATAAGTTTGCTTTTTACCTGACCTCATGTGTAGCGATTGTCAGTCGTAAAAAAGACACCTCTGAGTGAGAGTTGCAAAATTCAACAAAGATTGCGATTAAAATGTATATATATATACCCATCATATTATTATCATCATCATCATCATATATATTCTTGTTAGACCACCTTAAATCAACAAGCCGACGCTGCGGACGGAATAGAGTGAAAGGGGTAGTAAAATTATTATACATAATATTTTGTAATCTCTACATTTACAACAAGAAATCAAACAATTTACATCTGTATACAGATGGAAAATTAAACCAAACCTTCTTTTAACAGACAGCGAGTATATTAAGTATGTGTGTTTTTATATATACATGAGATATCACTCGTCGCTGCCTTTGGAAAAATTTAGATGAATTATCCCGGCATTTAGAAACTAATGCATGCATAAAAAATGGGCATGTATGTACCTACCTACATATTTGAGCTTGACCATTTTGTTAAAACCCAAAATACTTGCAAATCTGTTTTTAGCAAGTTGTATATACACTAATCCATGTGTGCTTATCAAGGAGGCGTGTCACCCTCCGAGAAGATTTCTCACATAACAGATTACTATATTTTGAAGGCAGAAAAGAGGACTCACCTGTATTTATTAAAAACATTTAAAGATGCCCAGGTAGAAAAATACACACAAGAAACAACGAACCCAACAACAGGTAGTACTTTTTTTATTACATCACAGGTCGCAAAGAAAGAAATGAGGCAAATCTATAAAATAAAAAATAAATAAAAACGATGAGTAAGTTGTACACAAAGGAAAAAGAAGGTTGAAAATAGCATTTTATTTATCGATGAACTAGCAGCAACAACAACAACAACAAAAAACGGTTCCGAGCAACTCTGTATCGTAATTTAGTTCAAAGTCATGACAATTCAACAACCAATCCTGATAAAATGTAGGTATAATGCGCATGTGTACGTGGATTAACAGTTCACTTCTGATAGTGTATTTAATGTTAAGATGGTCATATCCGATAAAAGCAAATCCTTTGGGGTGGAGGCATGATGGGAAGAAGAAGTCGAAGAAGAAGAAGAGTCAGATTTATAAAAACATGCATGCTGACAGGAAGGAATTCAGTTCATTTCTTCTTCTGCGTCTTCTTCTTTTTAAGATGGTCATCTTCTTAGCAGCAAGATGAGAGTAAAGATGAATATTAGAATGATGATGACGATGATGACGATGATGATTATCATCACAAGTGAATTGTCTCGTCGTGTTTTTCCTTCACAACAAAAAAATGTGTGCAGTAGCAGCATCAACAGTAAAACTATCGGTGGTGTTGTAACAATGATAAATGATGAATTATTTCATTCCTACTACGCCCACTTTGAAAAGCGGTGGTCCTCTCTGTTTTTAATGACTTTGATAATAGTATCCTATCCTATACAGTCCTTAGTAGCAAAACAACGGTGATGATGATCATGATGATGAATTGTTGGTATGTGTGTTACTTTATGCCTCATTCATGTGGTAATCGTAACGGAAAAAAATGGACGTGTTACTTCTGTTTCAATATTGATGATTCAGGGGGAGTGAGAGATAGATAGAGGTGTAGGATGAGAGGATATATTTTCATGATTCAAACTTTTTATTTACCTATTGCATTTTTGTAGCAATGCATACATAGGTACTTACCTGTAATTGTGATGCTAATAATAATAATAATAATAATAATATCTAATATATAGTGCAAAAGTATTAAATAAATATACAAATGATAAATCGACAAGAGATGTTAATAATAATAATATAGGCATATGTTTACGAGCATATTGAAAGTGTCTTTGACCTTTTATTTTGAAACAAGTCAAAAATATATACTATAGAGTAAATTCAATATTGATGATTCAGGGGGAGTGAGAGATAGATAGAGGTGTAGAATGAGAGGATATATTTTCATGATTCAAACTTTTTATTTACCTATTGCATTTTTGTAGCAATACATACATATGTACTTATCTGTAATTGTGATGCTAATATTATAATATTAATAATAATATCTAATATATAGTGCAAAAGTATTAAATAAATATACAAATGATAAATCGACAAGAGATGTTAATAATAATAATAATATAGGCATATGTTTACGAGCATATTGAAAGTGTCTTTGACCTTTTATTTTGAAACAAGTCAAAAATATATACTATAGAGTAAAATAATAGTGAAAATAGCAAGCTCTCTAGTGCACTATAGTGATAGTGCGCAGATGGTCGGCTTTTTAGTTTATATCGTCACAGCATAAAGCTAAAAACGAGCTCCACCCTCCAGTCGACCTTGTTGAATGGATTTGAAACCATGATGTTCTCCTTTGATTCTTCTTCTTCTTAAATATTTGGCATAAAAGATTATATATTTTTTATGTTTGCTTTTGCCCATAGCACAATATTATGCCATTCTTTCGCTTCTTTTGTGTATGTCGTCGTTCTCTGGTACTTGAGAAATGAGAAAAAGAAGAAAAAAAGAAGGAGAGGAAAATTATGGGATAAATTAAGCAATCGCATATGCTTAACATGAATGTCTGTGCACATGATAATTTTATGCATTATTTTTATTGTTTCTCGCACTACAAAATAGTTCATAAACTTTTATGCACAAAATGGGCAGTTTTATTGTCTTGCTCATACTTTCAATTAATGGATTTAGATCATTTCATGTAAAAAGGTGACTTGTTTTGGAAAACACAAAGCAGTATGGATAGAGCGCTTTAGGAAGAAAATATTTTAAAAAGAATCAAGATGAGCTGGACTGAGATCATCATCATCATCATCATCGTTAAAAAAGAGGGGAAAAGTGTATCCTCGGGCGGGATCGACTACACCTTGGACTTTGCTTAGGCTTGCAAAAAAATAACACATTTTTTTCTGCGGTTTGGTTTTGATTTCTTTTACTTTGTACAATCTTGTTGAACTGCAGCTGGAAGCTGGAAAATGGCGTGGCAGTAAAGAATAACACGATAATGCTATTTAGGTTGAACAAGAACTAGGAGGGATATGTACTTGTTTCTAGACCACTCACTAACTCAAATGGCCCATGCATGATCATAATCGATATTATATAAAAGATATATAGATATTGGGATAGATAAAAAAATATACTGGTATTATTATTACGATAAGAAGGGATTTAATTTTGGCTGTTATTTTTTCTCTATATAGTGCATACATTCATAAATACATAGTTGTAATCTGGTGGAATGAATGAATTTTATATCAAAGCTAGTTTTATGATAAAAGGGTATACCTATTATGTTATATGTAATCTGGCTTGATGCCTCGTACCTATTTGCTTTTTTATCTTTTGACAATGTATACAATATGTATATACGTATTCCATTTGCATAATTGTATCATGTGTGTATATATTACACCTATAGCGACAGTGATGATGTTAGTCATTATCATCAGCCAGAGCCAGAGAAGAGAATTATACGTATAATATAGGTACCTATTTATTTACCTGTATGCATATTTCTTTTCAATCTCTTTTCCCTGATTTGCCTTATTACAGGCCAAGCCTTTACATAGTTGTAATCTGGTGGAATGAATGAATTTTATATCAAAGCTAGTTTTATGATAAAAGGGTATACCTATTATGTTATATGTAATCTGGCTTGATGCCTCATACCTATTTGCTTTTTTTTCTTTTGAAAATGTATACAATATGTATATATATACATATTATATTTACATACATTGTATCATGTGTGTATATATTACACCTATAGCGACATTGATGATGTTAGTCATTATCATCAGCCAGAGCCAGACAAGAGAATTATACGTATAATATAGGTACCTATTTATTTACCTGTATGCATATTTCTTTTCAATCTCTTTTCCCTGATTTGCCTTATTACAGGCCAAGCCTAGCTTGATAATTTTTGTTGTTGCCTTTCTATGCACGAACAAGTGTTTTCTAAATAGCCAATAAGTCTCAGACGAGTGAACTGATGTTTGCGTTAATGAATTTCAAATGTACACAATTCTAAAGTTGCTCTCTTGCTTACATCCATAAATTACACCAGAGTTGGGAATATAAGGAGAAAAAAATATGTCTTGCTTGAAAAACTTTTACATGAAATTATCTCTTCTGCCTGCATACACACCAAACAGTAATACACATCATGTTATTATTATTATTATTATTATTATTACTCATTCATGTAGAAATCCATGTATATTCATGTATTCATGTAAAAAATTCTGCAACTTGTTCTCCGCATCATGATGCTTTATACTTTATGCTTTTACCCGAGTATTTTGTAGGATAGATAGAAGAAGAACCGTTTCTCATTTTTGTTATTATATTATGAGGTTTTTCAGTAAACACACCTGACAAGAATTAAAATTATGATTATATTCTTGAAAATCATCCTGTAACAATAAGTTAATATGTAATGTAGTAGTATTGCAGTAGTATGCATACAGTAGTATTAATATAATAACAACAATAATAATAACAGTAATGAAATTTTTTGTGTGTAAATTAAAAAGTGCATTTTACGAGATCACGATGATGATGAACCATGTCTAATTCCTCAGAAAAAAGAGGTACAAAAAAAAGAAGTGTTTCTGGTGGTATACTAGTCACTTGGCTCAACAAGATTGAGAACACTACTTGTCTCTTTCTCTCTGGATCACTAAAAGGAAGATGATGATGATGATGATACATAATGTAATAAATAATATATAGCAGTTGAGTACATTCATGTCATCATCATCTGACCTGCCTCACCTACATAAGTTCAACAACATTTTTTTTGTATCATATTTATTTCTTAATACCCGCAGCTGGCGCTTCATTCAATTGAAAGGATGACTCAGAGCGAAAAACAACAACAACATGAAATCATTTAAAAGTTTTGCGCACAGAAAAACAAATGGACAACAGAAAACTATAATGATAAGAGCTTATTGTACACTTTTTTTTTACATAGGTATATATTTTTTAGTCAAAATAAGAAGAGAAGCAACAATAAAGATTACAAAGCTGAAGAATTTAAATGTTTCATTAAACGATTTGTACAAAAATAAAAATGTTTTAAACAAGCATGGCTACTTGAATCAAATCACGTCTTCTTCTCATCTTGTTGGTGTCGGATCGACCGGCATAGAATATAATGACAGGAGACAACTGCACATTATGTAAATTTTCATTGCTTTACAATACTCCACTAGTGCTTTAGCGCATCAGCCAACTTTATAAAATCATCATTATCATCCCTACAACTTTGAGAGCTTTTTTTTGCTTCTACATTCTGTAAGTACTATACAGGTAGGTATGGTCTAGGCATCTAAAGAATAAAAGCCCTACCTACCTACCATATCTAATTTGTAAGCCCAAAAACTCATTTCATCTCCAATTTCAGGATCACATGGAAAAAGTAGATTGAGTGATAATTGGATTTTTGCTGACAATGTATGCCAAATATCGAGGTAGGGAATAAAAGAATTTTACAATTTGTCTAGTGGTGGTGGTGGTAGTGAACACGTATATATGATGGCATGCGACAAGCAAGCTATTACTGAATGCTAAAGTTTCTGATTGAATGTCTTTGTTGTTGAAATCCATTCAGGAAATGGATAGATATGGTACTTTGCCGACTTTGGTGAGCCGATTGGTGATTGGCTGGCAAATTGATTTTTTTTTCTTTGCTGCTACACATATTATGAATGGAGTAGTACACCGATTGATACACCTGTGCTGTTTGACCTTATACCCCCATCATCATCACATCATCATCACATCATACTGCTTTTAAAATATATGACCTACCCAGTCATGAATCCCGTTAGAGAGATGAAGCATAATGGCAAATAAACACGTGGTTTTTTAATACCAGAAAAACTTTGATTCATCTCCATTTCCCTCTCCTCTCACACATTTATCTTCAAACTTGTAACAAAAAAGTAATTTACTACAAATGATTATGTGTTGAGCCAGTAGAAAAACTTGTTGCGTTTAAAACCCTCTTCTTTCAATGAACACTTTCTGGTGGCTATATACTACTACTATCAAACTATCATATTGTCATCATATAGGGTATATTTAAGTTACCTACATACATACATAGGTTTGTACACAAGTAAAGTATAAAACTGTACTGCGTACTACTTTGAGCTATAAATATTGTTGAAACAATACTCAAATGAAAAGGCCACAATCAGAGTAGTATAGGTAGTAGGTATTAAGGTTAACCTTCACGCAGCTTGTTGTAAACCCTGAACAAATTTCCAGTGTCCATTTCAATATACCTATATACTTTTTGCAGCTTCTGGCGCTTTGGTCATTACCAAAGCCATCAATCTTCAACTAATGGACTTACATATTACTTGCATCATTCTAAACTCACCACTTACTACTACTTTTACTTCTGCGCATTAGAGGAAAATAAACTGTGAAAGCAGTATAACTAATTCAGTGCAGTTTAAAGATGGACAAAGACAAGAATTTAAATGCATGGTATCATTGAATCCCTGCTGAGTCCATTTATTTCTGGTCATATATAATCAGCTTCATACTTTTACACGTATCATGTCAACATTAGAAAAAATGCGCGTCTTTTAGAATAACATTATTGCTAACAAAAAGGCAGCCATTTATACATATATATGTGAATTGAACTTTAGGTATTCTGCACTCGTAACTCTTATGGGGTGAAAAAAAACAATAACAAGATATTATATATTTAGGCATCTACCTACATAGTTGTGTTGTATGCATAGTATAATATCATTGTTTGTTATACTTATAAGCGCGCGGACAAAAATTCTTTTCCAAACATTTTTTCTCTCAAAGCGATAGAGATGTTTATGACCATTACAGACGAATATCACCTTGTCAAATTAACTATATCGTTTTTATGGATATGCGCCACATATAATTCTTTTATATTTTTTTACGGTGAAGTGAAACATATTGGTGCACTGCATAATATACAATACTATACATACATAACAATGCATATATGTAAAACGTGATAATATGTAATATGTTTGCTTCACAAAGAAAATATGAGAACGGTCAGCCAATAAGAGTCAAGGCGTAGCAATTTTTGTCGAGAATGCTGGGTGAACAAAGAGTATAAAGAACTTGTTTTTTTATGGAATAATCGGAAGAAAAGAAAAAAAAAATACTTTTTTAGAATACATAATGATCTCTTTAAAACAGGTAGTGAGTCGAGGACCAAAGTTTCACTATCATCTGTGAATATGTGAAATGGTAAAGTAATAGCTGCTTAAACTTTACCCTTCCGTTGTTGTTTTCTCATTTTTGTACATTTGGATTTTTATATGTAATCAAACAACAAAAACAAAAAAAGATGCATAGGTATGCCTTTAGTTAGTTTTTCTGAGATGGATAAAATTACATACCTGTACGTCACGTCTCACGTGGAGTGCAGAAGTGTAGTATTCATTGCTCATATAATATTTTAATGGTTTTGTTGTGTTTTCATTATTTTCACCAAAAAATATCGTAATTTAATGTGAAGAGCTGTAAAATGATGTAATGAAGTATAAACATGATTGATCTGGCAGTAAAAAAATTTTTAGTGAATGTAAAACCAAAACAAAACAAAAAGCCAGTCTAGCTTGGAAACACCGAGGCATGCGTTTTTTTATACTTGTGGTTTTATCGTATGATGTTAATTTAGGTACATAAAATTCAGTGTGAATACATTATGATAATTAGGCATGTGTGTGTGCAAAGGGTTAATGGGAGGCCAAATTTCTTGGAGGCTAAAATATTATCTTTACGATATATATTTTCCAAAAATAAATCTCGTGAAATGCCATGTAAGATGATTTGGTTGATGTGTGTTGAAGATAGAAACAGAAACACCAATTATGCCTTTATGCTAATGTAAATGCAATAGGTGCATATAGTGTTTTTCCGTGGTCCGGTCATCGTCGCTTAAACTCTATGATACATTCTTTTTATTCCTTGTTCTAACATTCAGATTAACATGGACCATTTTAGATTACAAAGTTATGACAATAAGATTAAAAGATACACAGGGAACTCATGTGAAGCAACGAAGCGAAGCGAAATGACTTTGGAACTGGGAAAAGCTTTTAAACCTTTAAACCCGACCAGGGTTCTTTTTAAATATTATATTATTATCTGATTTTCTATCAAAATCAGGTACTCTGGTTTGTCAAGTTATATTTATACAGATAGATAGAAGAAGAAGAACGGTAATGTCCAGTTTTGATAACCAGTCAACTATTTTGTATCTTGTGTATATATATGTATATTTACATACAAACGTGTACGTAAAATAAACACAAAACCAGATTTGCTAATAATAATAATAATAATATCCGAATCAAATTGGAAATGTAGTAGTAGTAGTAACATGAAAAAACATCTCACCGAGAATTTTAATAGCATTTTATGCACATACATACATATTATAAGCTCCTATTTCATTAAAGTAGCAAATGTATAATATAGAAATTGATCTCTGATGATGATGGAAAAAGATTGATTTTTAGATTTGATCTGATGTGTATAGTGATAGCATAATCTACTACATTGTTGACTGTAAATAGTGGTAGTACATTGTAGTATGCAAAATGTTATTGTAACTTGAAAAAAAAATACAATGATGCTGAAAAGAAGACATAAAATTGAACGCGCGACATGACATGCTCATTTGGATTTTGTTTGGGTTTTGCAAATGGAATTAAATTCACAGGAGATTTTTTTTTAAAGAAATTTTTATAGAACAAAAAAGAACACTTTTAAAAGTTTTATGACTCTGTTACCTACTTATTGTTCTGTCGAAAATAAAATAAATAAATGAATAACGTTACATAATAGTAATAATATTATTCAATATTAAATGATGATAAAAGAACCAGAAACGTCTAGACAAAACGTGTATATTATGTATAAAGAGATGATATTTGTTGCGGGGTGGGGTAGAGGACCGGAAAAGCTAGTTGGCAGTGTCATGTTCAAAGGAATTAAGTGTTTGCATGACTATGAAAGATTTTTATAAAATGTTTGCATCAATGCACCTGTCATTAAAATCTTTTAACAATTGAGCACAAGCTGAGTATGAAGACGAGTAGACAAGTTATACAATATCAGCCGGTATTTTAAGCAGTGAATGTATTTAGTGTATTTAGTGGTCGGCAGCAACGTATTATTATACAGCATCTCACTTTTAATCCCGACTAATTCACGTTTATTGCTTACAAGGAATTTGAGACAATTAACCAGCATGGCTGTCAAACGAATGAGTATACTCATGATGTAATTAGCATTTTTTTAATCGCTTGTCTTGGACAATAGGGAGATAATTATGGCTTCATTCACAAATTTTTTGTAAGATTTTCATTTCGATCATCATCCTGTGGATTTATTATAGTTCAAAGCCAAGCTTTACTCTCATAAACTTTTGTCATCAAAAATCAAGTTTCCTGACATGCATATAATCGATCATTGGACTGCAACAATCAAAATGTCAAACAAGTGTTTTCCTAATGGGAAATTATTATTGCTGTGTGCAAATATCGTCAAACCTTGTGTGAACCTGATTCTTGGGTCTATCATCGAATATTGTTTCTTATAATAACAATAGCTACTCGATATTCAAGTTCCTTGCCCCATTCATTTCCTTTTCATTCTGAGATGGAAAATTTGTTCACCTTTTTTATTGATGAAAAATCGATAATTCCCACTGTTACTAATTTCGTTATCTAACAAAGTGCTCTAAATTCCAGTTGCAAAAGTTACAAGATTTTACAGTAAGATTACAGAGCAAATCAATTGAATCTCTTTTGATGACTAAGCAGAAATGCCAGTCACTGAAGATTCGATTGGAAATGGTTACTCTTCGTACATGGGCATATTAGAATTTTCTTACTCATAAGTAAAACATCTTTTGGTTTGAATCACCACACCTGCATATGAATGTTCATGGGAAAATAATTACATTTTATATTGGGCGTTTAATGCTAAGCTCAACTTAACTGACATTATGTTTTACAGATTTAGAATCGGCTATTGTGACTCACAAAATCCCCAGTAAAAAGCAGCGAGGAAAGAAATCTATAAGCAAAAAAATATATATTGTGGAATTGGAGAACAGCCATTGACTCTTTATTTGATTCATGTCATAGTCAACAAAATGATTATGTGATGACAGGTGATTGTTTCATGTAGGAACATTACTGAATCATACCTTTTCAAATTAAGATTAATTTCGGAAAATGACATTTAACAAGTTTACATGGGGGTGGTGGCGGGATCGTGAGTTGAGTTGGGTGGTGATTTCGTAAATAAATGTCAATGTCCTCAGCGTTTGTATAATAATCCCAAATACAATTCGATCAAATAATCAAATCACATCGCACTGCGCAATATAATATATTATACGAGTTGTCTTTCAATGTCATCTATTTTCTAAATTTAGATGCATAATAATTTTGAGCTGGGGATATATGAACAATTTTCTATTCCATCTTGTACCCCAAAAAACGCAAAAAAAAAGAAGTTAAATGCAGTCATCAACGAAAAAAGCAAGTCATGCGTGGTTTCATTTTCCATCATAAAACGACATGGATCTTCACGGTTTTTTTTTGCTCTTGTCGTTGTCATTTTCCTCTGGCGGTTGACAACATCTTTTAGGGTAAATAACATTTTTTGACCTTCGGGTTAAAAATACATAAATTGGATGAGAAACATGAAGAAACATTTCAGTTGCAAATTATCTTTCAATTTTTAAAGAACAATGCAATATAATCACACACGAAATCATTAAACATTTCAAACAAAACTTTTTATTGCCCTTTTATTTTAGGACTATGTAGCTCCTTAGTAGGCAATTTCACCATTTCCCCTGACATTTTCCAATAAATCCTATTACAAGTAATTGATGGTGCTAAACTTACATGACATTTACAGCATTAAACATGCAACAGGTTTTTTTCGTCAAGATTTACAGATACAATGACGAGATACAATTCGTAACCAAAGATCACTTGAAACAAATCGCATAAAAAATAGCGTGTCACTACTATACGAAACGATTTTTGAAAAATAAATATAAATAAACCATGACTGGCCAAGCAAAGTTATGTAATATAGTAACTTGAATTTGTTTGCGGTCATTTTTGTCTAGCCTTCTGAATTAAATAGTCCATTTATATCCACTGTTTTTACGTATTCATGATAGTTATTTCAGTTCACTACATAAAACATATCATATTTCAGTTATATTTTAAAATATTATTATTACCCACGAACCTGCAAATAGGCTATTGATCATGTGTATGTATATTAAATATGTCAAACGTCTACACTCTATACACACACACTCTCTCTCCCCACAGCCAAAACATAGCGGTGAAAAGTATATTATTATTATTATATTATAGCTTTGTAAAAAAAATTCGTCATGTACACATTTACAAAATATAAAGGCTATGCTGTTTTTTTATATCTGGAAATACAGGTATTTTTAGCGATGCACGACCACAGGTAATTTTTTTACATGACTTAAATTTAAATTTGATTGGCAATAATTGTGAACCTGAGAAGAAGAAAAATATATTTACAGCCAACTTATTTGCCCGCCCCGGCAATATATTAATTTCTTATTCATTTCTCAGAGCTATGCTTTCCTGATGCTTTCTCTGAATATGTATATATGCCTTGGCATATACTTGGCTAAATTGACTTGGTTGTTTTGAATTTCGTATTACGGGGAGTCCTTTCCATTATGTAAAACGTGATGAAAGGAGACATATAATAGTCATCTTGCGTAATACATTAATACACATGCGTTAATAATTCAAAAAATATAATATACACAGTATGCAGGTATATATAGGTGTATGTATGTTGATGAGTGGCGATAGTGCCGACGGTGGCATAATACTTGTTAGAGTCAGCAGACAGTTGGTCTAAACTAACTGGCACGAAGACAAAAACTAACAGAAAAAAGGCAGACAAGTTGTAGCAAAAAGTTGTAAAAAGTCAACCGATGCGACTACAAAACAAAACATACCACCGCAAACACAAGACAACCAACTTTTTTTGTACTTCTGACTGACATATAAATTGAAAATAGTTTTTTTGCTCACTAAATTTTGTTTTCTCTCTCAATGGCGGTTGATTCTGAATCATTAAAATGCAAGTTTTTTTATTCATATTTTTTTTATAGTGGGTCTGGGTCTCTCTGTAAAATGTAGGATATTACGATTATATGATTTGATTGGTAATATATGGTTATATAAGTGGCATCATGCATGCAAATGTTAAATGGTTGCGTATTTTACACAACTTGACAGCTCGAGAAAAGTCAATGCTCGAAATTGGCAAAAAAATGATTGTTTTATTTAGAAAGAAACCAGCTTCTTGCATGAAAAACTAAGGGAAGCTGTCACGCTGAGCTAAAAAAGAATTTTCACTTAATGATATGTGTAATAAAGTATGAAATTATAATAAATGAGCATTTCATAATTTTTTTTAATAAAAATTTGCGCACGCAATTTTTCCACCCTTTAGGTTTATGCTACTACTACTCATCATATTTTTTTTTGCTTTGATTTTACCGTTTAATTTTAGTCGTGACTTATTAGACAATTCTAAAGATATTTTTTATGCGTGCAAAAACGTTTTAAATTTGGGTGTTGAACATGTTACGCTGTAGGATTTTTTTTTGCAAAAAAAAAATATTTCGGGAAGGTGATATATTATCTAGATGCGGGTTTAGCGGTTTGTACAGAGGATTAGTTGAAGACTGCGACTACTACTAGTCTTCTCCTTTCCCTGACCACTCTGAATGAAATTGTCTCACATGTAATTTTCCGGTAATTTCATGGGAGGCCGAGCAGGATAAGTTTAGAGTGAAAAATGATGTAATATGGGCACAATAACAATGTAACAATGACTGTTGTTTTTAAATGTGCCGTGATTTTTCGTGTCACGTTCCTTACGGAAATGATTATATAATGTTAATGAATATACAACAATGAAATGGGGTTTTCTCCGAAGCAGTAGCAATTACTATATATTGCGTCTGAGGCTATGTGCATAAGACGAAAGCTAGACAAAAGGGCGAACCAACATGGAAATTATATGATGAACGACTAATGATAAATATGTCTGGCGTTTGCCTGACATGACACAATTTTCACGGCAGCGCGTCAGCAGAATTTTTTCTTGTGTATTTTAATGTGATGACAAATGGCTTATCTTGATCATTATCAGCATCGTATAATACATACATTTTTCCGTTATTTTTTACAAAAATGCAGCCTGAAATACAAGAATGCATAAAGAAAAGGTGAAGACATTCGCCATACATGCATGCAAGTGGGATGAGTGCAAGAAACTAATATTAGCATTCTTAACAGATCAGACAAATAAATAAAAAGAATACATTAATCAAACAGACTTTTTAGGAGTTTCAGATGTATCAAAAAGTTGAATGTTGATTTAATTTCAGATGCGGATAACTGTGATAACTTGGTTGACAACAGCATTGCTCCTTACAAAAATCAACGGGGGTGAACGCTCATCCAAGCAGCTCTTTTATACCACATATTTATATCCGTCATCATCATCCTCAGCAGCTTTAAGAAGTGGTAGCGGCGGCAGCAATAGTGCTGCTTCTGGTTCTGGTGTCATTAGTAATACTAATACTAATCCATTTCTAACACCACAAATCTCAATTTCACCCTTGCATACCTTCTGGTCATCATTTGGGGATCATAAAGGACGACAAGCTGCCACATTGATACCTGTCAGCAATGCAAATCAACAGCAACAACAACAACAACTGCGTCAACAACAACAACTGCGACAACAACAAGTCCTGTGGTCTCCAAGCTTGCCTCTGGGAACCTCTTCATTTATCTCCTCCCCGATTCATCAACAACTTCTGCATCAGCAGCAGCAGCAACAACATCATCAACATCAACATTCCGGCTTGACAACAGCAGGAGGGACCACCACTAATAATAACATCGTTCTTGGCTCATCAAATAATGCTGCCAGCAAAAATGTGAAACATGCGTCAGCATTTCCATCATCAAATGCTCAATTTATTCTACAATCCCAACAACAAATTGGCCCTGAATATCAAATTCATCCAACTTCTTCATCTTCATCAGCAACCAACACAAACTCACTTCACGGGCTGCCAATCATTGGCTACGTTAATGTTCCATTGAACCCAACCTACGGCACCTGGAATCCATATGGTACACAATCAGGTACTCCCCAAAGTACTGTCCAATCCAATTTGCAAAGTGGTTTGTTATCATCGCCTACGGCAGGAGGGCAACATTGGAATTTACCTTTAAAAAGCTATGAGCAAATCCATTCAGAGCTCTTATCAAACTCTGTCGTGCCCACAACATTGGTTCAACAACAGCAACCAAAGCCAGCAAATCCTTTGAAAGGATTCCAGCGAGGTCACATTGAAGCTTCACCTGGTGGTACGGTATCATCCTCACCACCACATACCAAAACTGTAGCCGGAAATAATAATGATGGAGGATTTATTCGGGGACATATTGAGTCTAAGCCGAGCGTATCCTTTGGGCAGGTAGTCGCTGGAATACGGAATGCTGGACAACATAGCATTCAACAACAACAACAGCAGCAGCATCTTCAACATTCTTTTTCATCATCATCATCTTCATCCTCTGGGTTTAACCGTGGTGCCGTAGAGCATAGACTTCCCGAAAACTCTGGTACAAACCCTCTTTTGAAAGCAACGACTTATGATACGCCGACAAAAAATGTCGTTTGTTACTTTGCCAGTTGGGCTGCGGACAGAAAACGTGAGGGGACGTTCATGCCTGAACATGCAGACCCCACATTGTGCACTCATATCATTTATGCGTTTGCCGTTCTGGATAAAAGCAAGTTTGCCATCAAGGAGAGTGATCCGACCACTGATAGTAAGAAATGTAAGTAAAAAAAAGATGTAATAGGATGAACAAAGGCAGGTGTAGTACTAGTGCATACATGACGATGATATATTAAATATGCATTACATAATCTGTTGGCTAGTTTTGTTTGAAGAATCAAATCAAATGGGATTGATATGATAATTTTTATGAGCTTCTCGGTCCTTTTTGTTGTTTTCTTCAAGTTGCCCTTTAAATTGTATGTATGTGTAATCTCTCATCCTACCTACAAACCTACCTGCATACACAAGCAATCATTCCAATTTTCATTATATTTCCTTTGTTGATTGACATGAAACGTAATTTATTATGCTTATCTTTATTATTTTTCAATTCCAATCTTTCAACAACAATAAAAAGTGCATTAAAAGTGCACTAAAAAGTACATCAACTCTACTCTACAAAGATGCATGGAAGGAGATGCACAAAGTCAAATAAGGCATGCATGCTTATTCTATAATATTTTCCATTACACGTGCAGGTTTTTATCAGCGAACGATCCAGTTGAAACAACGTAATCCATCACTAAAGGTTTTACTTGCTCTGGGTGGATGGTCAGACTCTGGAGATGACAAGGCGAGAAAAAAAGAGAATATTATTGTCAGCAAACTAATAATCGATAGAAAAGTCATTCTCAAACTTTATTTTTTTATTTTCTTGTTTACAGTACAGTCTTTTGGCGCATAATCAAGCGGCACGGAGAAAGTTTGCGAGAGAGACGGCTCAGTTCTTGAAAGACAGGAATTTTGATGGAATGTCATTTGATTGGCACTATCCCAAATGTTGGCAATCAAATTGTGAGGCTGGACCATCATCTGATAAATTTGCCTTTTCTGAATTTATTCGGGTATGCACTTGGCCAAAAC
>JAHZNC010005279.1:0-36288 GCA_027744095.1 Zhuqinia jingwanae | reverse complement strand
TATTGACATAATTGATGACTATGATGACATTTTATTTTCTTTATGGTTAAACTTTATGGGATAACAGCAAAACACATTCCATTTTGCTTCACACGAAAAGGAGCCATCCTTTTCCTTGCTTGAAAACAAAAAGCATCTGATCAGATCAGCCGCCTTGCCGTGTTTTGGTTTAAAATGCATTTAAAACTTCAAAACAACAGGGCAGATTGTATGGAATTGTAGAACTTTTGCATAAATTTGAGTGTATGTGGGAAACATCTTGTCGTATTACTTTCAACTTTTTAGCCGACGCACATGGTACATCAGAATCCAAAGTGTTTATAGGGTGGATATTCTATTCTCCAGGCTAAACTCAGCATTTTGTTCGAACGCTGAGAGGTAATAAATGCTTAATTTCCATTAAATAATAATAATTTAAACTTGTCCCTATTTCGTATTTTAAAGAAGTTTGCTTTGTTTGTTCTCTCTTTTGTTTCAAGGAATGGTGGTGACAATGCCGCTGCAACAGACTTCGTGTGCACTCCGCCGCACATGTGTTCATTTGTGGGGATCAGCCTACCGAAGCACAGCGTTGTTGACGCCATTTGCAGTAAGGGCAACTAGTGATGGTTTACTTGGTATTTCAACACGTAGTTTATCTATTGTTCCGTTGAAAAAAATCCGTACTGATTCGTGTGAATGTTGTGTCACCAAAACTCTTGGAAATTATGGAACTGCAAGATATTACAGCTCTACCTCATCAAAGCCAAAACCTGATAATAGAAGAGCATTACAGGAAGCACCCGAGTCACGTGGTGGTGATATAACACTTTCTACTGCGGAAAAAGGTAAGCAAAATTAATAAATGTTTCAGCTTGCATTTTGATTTTGAACTTGGTTTGGTTTTCCCATAACTCGAGATTTTCTTAAGACAACTTTGTTTTTGTATTCATAGTCAAAGAAAATGTCAAGACTGCTTCATACGGTGGTGTCATAATAGTAGGAGTTATAATTGGTGGAGCAATGCTGTACTATGTCTTAAATGAACTATTGTCTTCAGAAAGTCCTAATAACATTTACTCCCATGCTTTCAAAATGTGCAAATTAAGTACTGAAGTTCAGGATGCTCTGGGAACTCCAATTAAATGTTACGGGGAGGAAACGAGAAGGGGATGGCGAAGACACGTTGCGTAAGAAAATCTTTTTTACCTGTGTTGTTTTTTTGATTGATTGTTTTGGTATAAGAGCGCTTTTATTACGTTCCGTGTTTATTATGTTTTCTTAGATATCAAGAGTTCGGCGCTGGAGAGAAAAAGATTTTAAGAATGCGATTTTATATTGAGGTGAGTTAAGAAGCCCATATGAATATATAATTATCTTTTATTACTCGCTATAATACCTAAAACTTTATCTCCTTATTACAGGGGGCATTTAAAAAAGGAACCGTAAACGTCGAAAAAATAACGGTGAGTGCAAGAAAAGTTTGCATCATGTTATTCTTCCATTTTACATATTATTTAGACATATAAAATGAATGATATGAAATAATGATTTTTGTAGAATGCCCGGGGAAAATATGAGTACTCCTACATATCAGTAGATATGGATGGGTATCCTCCTAGAAGGATTGAAGTACCTTTCTAAGCTTATTTATATACATAAAATATACATTAATAATCAATCATTAACTGTCTATTCGGCATGAAACATATAATTGTTTATTACTCGAAATTAGTTACATGAATTGTAAGATTTTAAATTGACTACAATTATTCAATAAATCTACAAGATGCCATTTAATTAAAATGGTGGCTACAGAATAAAATCATGTACATTTTAGGTCCTTTATAAACTATGTAATTCAAGAACGATTTAAAAACATTTTGTTATGGTAAATAATTTATTGAAAGCTAATTTGCACTTGTCGTTTTTCCCACGGCACGATGAGCATAGTTTCAAACAACCTTGCCTTATACACTGTACGTTGAAAAGCTCGTAGAATGGCGTAAACTACGACAAAAATACAAAAATACTGGATCCAAGCCCACTTTAACATTTGCCAAATTTCCGCCCAGCATTCATAGCTCTCTTCGGTGTACATAATTTTCCCCTTAATGGAAAAATCTTTTGCGTGCCCGCTTGTTGTCCAAATCTCGTACTTGTTTCTCAGTTTTGTGCTAACTGTGTGTAAAACGGTAAAACACGTATTTATGGCCTAAAAGCGAATATATGGTTAAATTGCAATTGCACGATTTTTTACCATTTCTGGATGCATAATCTCTAATGATTTTGGCAAGTGAGTAATCTTTTGGATTGAGGCTGTCGCGAGGAACGACGTCGACGTTGAATCTACTATCATGATGTCGGCTCCATAATGGCTGCTTTTGTACAAGACCCAAGTCTCCTGTAAATTCATAGCTATTTCCGGAATTTCCAGCAACGTAGCCAGTGTAAACCATTGACTCCATTTCCAACTTGGTAAATCTCTGGAACATAATAGGATGAATTCGTGATTAATCACGTGACGTTTAAGGATAAAATTACATGACAGTTTTAAAACATTTTTGGCGTTAGTAAAATACCTTCAATTTGTACTCAAACAGCAGTATTACATGAGCAGCTAACACAGACTCATCTTTTAGGGGGAATGTGATATCAATTTCCAAGAAATCCTTCACAGAGTCATAGTTAGTATCGGACTCCCTGGACTGGAATAGTGGGCATTACGAACATTATTTAACCTCATAACTACTCGATATGCTGTGTGTGTTTTATTTCAATTTCAAAAATATTTTGAAAATTAAATAGGGTATTATTTTTTACCCTGACAAAAGGAAAGACTTTAGTGTCCGCCATGGACCGTAGCCCAGGGAAGGTCGTCCAAACCAAATTTTCTGAAGTACCATTTGCATTTTTCACTTCTAGAATGGTCAATGCCTGATGTTTAAACAAAACTTCAGGTTGTTCCCGGAATGTTTCCAAAATTAACCAGAATCCTAATGTCAAACAAATCAAAGCAGACCATTTGCCTCAAATTAGTCAAACCCCACCGTAATTTATCGTGTGGTTTCTTATTTTTTTAATACTAAAAAAGTGTTACTATACCTTGCATCCGGTAACATATTAAATACGGTATAATAAGACATAAAATGCCAATGATAACATTGAAAAGGGTTGCCTTTGACAGGAAAGTACTGACGTATCGGACGCGTACAGGTTCCGTGTATGTTGTCAGCAGAGGCATAGTTCTCAATTTATTAAATACGGTATACTAAGACATAAAATGCCAATGATAACATTGAAAAGGGTTGCCTTTGACAGGAAAGTACTGACGTATCGGACGCGTACAGGTTCCGTGTATGTTGTCAGCAGAGGCATAGTTCTCAATCAAACACACCCAAGTTGATATTCACAGTAGTTAATAACACTGTTCAAAATTTAAACCCCATTTTGTGCAAAATATATCGACACAATATAACTTTATTCCAGTATTAAATGTGATAGCTCAAAAGTGCTTGCGGGGACTGATGATCATCAACAACTGCCTCTCTAGTTGCCTGTTGTTTTGGCTAGTTGATGCAACGCAAAAAAACATACTAATAACAAGTAGCTGGAGGAGACCAAATTATCACGAAATGCAATTGTATTGTTTTGCTATATCGTACTGGAAAAGCGTCGTTTACTTTCTCTTTCGTTTCCATGCCAACTGGATGACACAAAACACAAGTTTGTGGGGGTGGTCACACCATTTCTCCATCCGGCTCCATCCATCCATCATCCAGGTGGGATCGCCCACAGCTATCAAAATCATGCAGTACAACCCTCCTAAACGAAACCACATACGTGACTTATGATTCATAAGTTGTGATCTTGATGGACCAAATGAATAATCAATGATGAACTTTCGGATTACCGAAATAAAAAAAGCTCTGCTGCATAAAATGAAAATGACTCATGATGACTTGACTGAAAAAAATTAGTATCGTCATTTAGTGAACAACTTTTCATTTTTTAAATGTTGTCTGATTTTACTTTCAATATAATATAGTATGCAAAAATCTTAACGTTTAATAATATAGGTAATATGGACAAGTACACAGATTACGATTACACATATTGACATGCGTAGTAAATACTGTGTTCTATGAGTTTCAAAGTTTCAACTCTCTGTGATGAATTTAAGAAAAATGCTACACAAACGAGATGGACGAGAATAATAATCTTGGCCATAATTATATTAACGATTTTATAAAAACTAAGATAAGATTGTGTTTTTCTTTGTTAAAATCGACTACGAACTTGCTGGATAACAAAAAAATCTAAAGCTGATGAGCTCAGCAAAAATGTTTTTTTTTGTTTCTAGAAAGATAACAACCGGAAATAAAAATATATAGTTAAAGACAACCGTGTAGTACATATTCTTAGCTACCGGCTACCGGTAAGCCATCAAAATGTTAACTGTGTCAACATAACCTCTACGTATTCATGTAAGTATAAAATAAATAGTGAATCTTTAAACAAAAAACCAAAACAACAACATAAAAATTACTACAATATTTATAATATAGTCTTGTTGTCCAGCCGTATATTTTTCAGGTAATTTTGTTACTCTCGGTGTTCAACCATTTTTTCTTCTTCTCAAACTTGTCAGACAAACAAGCAGTGTGTATTTAAATTTAATATTTGTACAATAAGTGAATATCATTTTCAAACCATATTTTTAAAATCCCTCAGTTGTTTACTGTTGCTTTTTTTACTTGAGAGTGGAATAAAATATTCTTCTGCTTTTGGGTAAACAGCCACAATATCCTTTGTTGTCGCGACTTTGAACAGCATATTTCATACACATAAATAAATACATACATGTTTTTCTTCTTCTTTTTTTCGTCTGTTTTCAGTTTCATTATTATTACCTCTATGTAGTTTACAGTAATGTACAACTGCGATATATATATATATACTGCCACTAATATTATTAGTGTGTCATCTGTATTTTTAGTACACTGTACAAAGACTTTATCTGAATATTTTTACATATATTTATGTACGTCAATATTAACAAAAACTGAAAAAAATGCGACCACTATTTAAAAGTAGTGTGGTGTGGATGTGATGTATGCATAATTACATGATAACAATATCAGGATAATCCTCTAAGTTATAGTTAAAATGCTTACAATACATAAAGTAGAGTGTAGATTGTAGATAAACTTTAATGTATAATAACATAATATATATATGTAACAACCGTTATTTCTTTCCTGGCAAACAACGAGGTTTTTAAGTACCCTTCCACAAGTTTCAAAATATAATAAATGCAATCCGATGAATACCTTGCGTTGCTGCGCTTTTTTTATGCGATAGGCAGCAGCACTATAAACATTCACTGAAAAACTCACCACTTACTTACATAATAAGTATGTAACTAATATTATTTATTTATGCCTAAGGTAGTGATACTGTAAAGTAGAATATTGATAATAATATTCATAGTTTAAATGCAAAGTATTTTGTTAAAACCCTAAACATTATCTAAAGCTACTGCATTGGTTCATCAACAGGTGTAGGGGTGGGAACTGCTGGAGGTGTGGATGCTGACGCCATTGAGTTCGGCGTCGAGTTGGAAGCGCATGCTGAGTTCAGACCTGTTGATGACATGGAGGAAGTCGTTGTCTTCTCGGATTCTTGTACTGAATTGGGATTTGGTTCTGAAGAAGATGATGTCGATGTTACGGTGGGTGACAGGATGATTTGTTTTACTTCCTCCCATAACTCGTCGTTGTGTCGTATTTTCGGTACCCAACTTCCAACTGTTTCCTGTGATAAATTCGACACAACAAGATTTGTTACACAACTCACACTAGGAATGCCATTTTTTTCTTTTTGTATGCGGTTGAAAGAAACTTTTAATGGGATAACTTACGATGATTTTATCAATCTTGCCAGCAGCCAAGTCATTAAGTTCAACGAAGCCCTTATTATCCTTATAGAACTGTACTAATGAACCCTATAAAATAACAAGTCATATAAAATTACAGCCACGTGTAATGTCAGGCAAAACTATATTTAAAAATATCAGCATTTTATATATCACAAAATATTTTACCAATTGTAGAAGCAACTTTTTCGTATCTAAAGTATCAGAAGGGTAGTATGTTTCGTAGTCAATGTGCATTGGTCTGCCCATTTCAAGTGGACGGTTTTCGTGAGGGGGCATTACCCAGTAAAACTGTACTGAAGACCTCTTGGTGTCTTCTTGGTTTGAGTAACATGAAGGTGCTGTAAAATAAATACATGACATGAATGAGCCCAAATTCATCTTTTGATACTGTGAAGTGTGAAGATTATTCTTATTCATATTTTTAAAACTCACAGATAATAACTCCAATACAAGGAATGTATGCCGATTCAGATGCACCTTTCATTATGAAAAGAAAAATAAATATTTAATTAATGACAAATATAGGAAGCTGCAGTGCTATTACGCATTACAAACACGCTTTAGGGTCTTATTTTCTCATGTAAGCTAACCTTTCATCATGACCTGATAATCTAGTTGACGAGAGATGTCATCTTTGGAAGGTTGAGGAGGTGCTTTAGGGTGTGAGTGGTACCAACCAACGACGTCGTGGCCTAGCCTCTGAATTTCCAGTGCTATTCTATTTCTTTCAGTATCGCAGTCTATTGAACTTGAGTTTGGCATTAGCACACGACAAGGATGAACAACCTCCATTTTCAGACCTGTGACGTTAAACGATATTATATAACACAATGGAACAGGTGATGTTCAATGGGAAGCACAAATTACACAAAACAGACTTCACTTACAGTTTTCGTCACTGCTCCAGTGACCGGATATATAACCAACAGTTTCCGAATTAGTTATATTACAATGCAAATCTGCTAAGGCAAGAGCTTCGGCAGACATTCTGACGTAAAAAGGCTGCAGTCGCTCAATATCCTTGAATTGGGTGCAAGAGATCAAGACCTAAGGAAGGAAGGGCAACAAAATGATTTCCGGTTTGATTTCTAATTTCAGATATCATCATCTGGAGTGTAAAATCAAAGCTTTTATTTCAACTAAAAATACCTTTGCTCCAAGCTGCTGAGCAGACTGCATGGCAGGGCTACTATCAAAATGCTCACCGAACTTGAGAACACAATACGAGTCCCCTTCATCATCCGAATTGTCCGACGACGAGGTTCCATTAGCTATATTTTTAAGATCAATCGATCCCTCTCGCAGTCTCTTAAACCAAACGGTTTTATAATAATCTAACTTTAAACCTGCAAAAAAAATTAGTCACTGCAATTTAGTCACACCGATTCAACTGTGAAATGCGATCCTAACCAAAAAAGGTAATTAATGTTTCAAAGCAAACTTTGCACCTCTATATTTTATTGATGCCCAACCGCAACCGGATTTCCTCATAATTTTATCTGGATTTATAATAGCTTTGCATGCAATGGCCCATGCAGACGGCGAGCTGAATACTTGGGAAGTTTCTTGCGAACGGATTTGTCCATTTTCTAGGAGATCTCCGGTAAACTTTTGACCCTGTAAAAATAATACATTGGGTACAAGTTAAAATTTATTGGCAATTCAATGATTCCTATCTATTAAAAATTGTACGCACATGATATTCCAAACTCATTGTCCCTTCTCCAGGTTTCAATATTCCAGCTGCAAGTAGCATAGGTAGTGTTACACTCCTTTTTGTTAAGTTGTGTTTGTCTGAAAAGTTAAGAACTGGTCCGTTTGATGCTGTTGGGATTGGAGTTGTACTTCCAGCAGACGGGCTATTATCATTGTCTCCCAGTTCTGACTTCTTGTCCAGGTCTGCTTTACATACCTCATCATCCGCTTGATCATTCTAAATCATGTACAAAATTCACAAATAAACATTTCAAGAAAGGCATACCCATAGATTTTTCTTGTAAGAAATACTCTAAACAAATGTAATTGTTCACAAACCACGTGATTAGGCCCATTCATTACTACATCGGCATTATTATTAGAAGTTTCTGAGCTATTAGTCTCAGCGGGTGTTGGGGTTAGTGGAGGTGACACAGAATTAATTTTGTTTTCCTGATCAGATGAAGAGGATGGAGTAGGTGGTTTTGAAGAGCTATTATTGGAAGTGGAATTAGACCTTCTACTCGTTGACTTGGAAAGTCTCGCCATTTTAGGAGGAGGGGGTGGGGAAGACGGAGCAGAGTCACTGTTATTTGAGTGAGCATTATTATTATTACTAGCCGTTCCATTATTTTCTGTCCTATTATTACTAGTGCTATCCGTATCATCCACCTCCATCATTTCACACTCATCCCGTTGGTCTACAGCCATCTTCATCGAATTTTTATTATTATTTTCCACCTCTTCAGATGACACTTCCCCGTCCATACTTTCCCCGGCTTGTTGTCAACAAACTTTAAAGCTTTTTCCAGACAAAAAACACATAAAATGTCAGTAACTACACTTGTCACACCGCACCGCAATAATTATGGCAATTAAAACCTCAATTATACGGGATTTTAATAGTGGACAACTATATTTTGCAAAAATTACCACAAAATAGTGAATTTTCTACAATCAAAACTTTTCAGCACCTCAAAATATTTCCAAAACCCTTTCTACCCCATATAATTTAGTTTCCTTCCAATGCCAAAGCCATTAGTGTACTGTTGACAGTGAAAAAACACACTTTGCACTGCAAACACCATTTTGTTTACATTTGAAACCATCATCTGTTCCCAACAATCCAAAACATTCACTAAACAACTCGTTTCCCAACCTCAACTTTCATACATTTTCACAACATCTCCAAAAAATAATTTAGGCTTTCACGTACTCCACATGCCGGGCCGTAATTTTTGCACCAAATCCACTGATAATTTGTCGGTGACACTGATTTTCTTCTAGTTACCAGTGTCAAGTTGTCATTCATTGTTGAGCTATGGACCTAGGGAAGCGTATCATGTGAACCAAGCTTATGACCCATTTTTTCCTAATTCCTGCTAGCACAATTGATACTTCCGGATAACTCACACTTTCCACTCAATTTTGGTAACACTTTTGACAGGTTCCAGTTGACCTTGCCCAAGTGACGGGTCAAAAACCCAGAGAAACTGCTGAAAGGGGTAGCAAAATTTACACATTTGAAAAGGTGAGATGACTCCCGCAAAACTGGTCTGTTGCTTTGACCGCCATGGATTTTAGTAGGGTTTATGGCTTCTCCTTATATCAATGAGCCTATTGCCCCGTCATCATTAATAGCAAGCCGAGAGAGAGCAGCAAAAAAGCTCAAGCTAAAAAAGCAGCTGCTGTCCCTTTTCATTGCATTGCATACCACACATAAGTACATACATTCAGTATACCTGTTCCCTATCCTATCATGATAAAAAGAAAGATCCTTTGCAATAAAAAAAAAGAGAAAAAAAGTGCATCCGGCCGGCTATAAGCCAAAAATGCTTGGTAGAGGGTGTCCAATTTTAATATAGAAACTAAACCCTATCATCCCACCACCACCACCACCACCCTCTTCGCCGATTTTATATGAATAAGGTAGTCATTCCTCCTTCTCTGCAACAATACAAAAAAATAATATTACAGAAGAGCAGCACATCTCATAATTTCATGATATGACACAATAGGTTATGTGGCACCATGCAATTTTTATTGCAGGTCGTCATTGTTTTTATTGCGTACCAAGCTCATTATTATGGAACGTGCAAAATTTGGTTCTCACGAAAAGGATTGGATGGTGAGCCAAATAATAAGCTACCTGTTTTGTTTGATCTGATGGTGATAGTGATGATGATGAGAGAGTTTATGATCTTCATAAAAGTGAAAATAGATTTTTTTTCAACGAAGATAAATCAATAAAACAAATGCAAATGAATGAAAATTTTGATGACGATAACTGTCAGCATGAATTTTTAATGGACAGAAACAGGAAGCCGAGGGTGTTTTTTTTTGTTGTTGTAGGTTTTGTTCTATTTTGTGCAAGTTGACTTTCTCCATTGTCTGCATGTCAACTATGTATCTATTGGGGAAAGGCCATTTCTCGGTTTGCTTAGTTTACTAGCACTTGTTAATTATTATTGTTAATAATTATTGGAAATCAACTATGCCATTTTAATTTTAGTACAAATGTATTAGAAAAGCACAATTCTACTAACAAAAATATGTTACTAGGTGGAGTTTGGGAGAAAATTTTCCCCATTTTAACTTGACAGGGTCAACAAAATGTTCCGTCACTCACGGAAGTCATCCAACGTATCATACTCTTCTGCTAAACCCAAGGCCAAGAGCATTTCTACAAACCAGAATCTCGCCGAAGATACTTTGCTCCACTGGTACAGAAGTCACCATAGCGGTCTTCACTCTGCTGATGGAGTTATCTATACTGAAGAGTCAGAAAATGAGTATTTGATCGAAGATATACGCTTTCAGTACAAATGCACTACCATTCTCTGCAATCCCTATGCAAAATGCTATCTCAGAGTCAAGAAAATCAGATTTTATCGTCACTTTCTTCAAAAAACCCTGGAGGACGTTTTCAGAAAACTACGATGGATAGATTTACCTGGAGGACAACATCGTGTGGCGGTGGAAAGAAACTATATAATGAACTACATTTGGCTCATGGCATTTCTCATTGGTGAGGTGGACAACACAAACAAAGACACGTCAAGACACATTCGCTATCGTCTTGAAGAACTTTTAGTTCAAGCTGAAAATTTGGGCATTTTAGTCCAAAAGTTTTTTCTGCCTTTGCAAATTCTCGCACAAAGTCATGCGTTGGTTGAGGAAATGGGAGATATGTTGCAGTTAACGAAGATAACGAGACCGAAAGCGGAAAAGAAAATATTTCGACTGGGCATAAAACCAGATACTACAATATTATGTGGGAATAAAATAACTGATTTCAGTAAACTTTTAATTTATGTACGAAAGGATTGTCAAGTTTGGGCAAGATTCAAAACACTGGGGGAGTCAGACAAGGTGGACATTGTAACCAAAGGCCTGCAGGAAATCACGGATAGCCTAAAAGATCTCAAAGGGCTAATAAAAAAACCGCTGAGAGCGATTGAAGCGGGAGGTAGACAGTTTGACTTGCTCCTACCCAGTTTTGTACCTCATGTGCAACAGATGCGAAATGAACTAAATACTATCATCACCCATTATTACGATAGCAAAACAGAGGCGGATGACAGAGTGATTTTGGAATCTCTTTTGAGTGAGGTGGTCAGTCATTACGAATACGTGCTTAAATACGGAGAGTTACTGGTGGAAGAAATTTGGGACATTATTTTGATGACCCGGCTCAGCTACCATTTTATACGGGAAAGTCCTCAGCATAGCATTAGTACTGTATCTTATGAAGCTGTTTTGATTAGTAAGTTTAGAAAGGGCAAGATCAAAAAGTTCCTGAAACCGAGTCACTTCACTTCAGTGGATTTCTTCAAATCAGATTGCCCTGAAACGCTAAGAAAGCTTCCCGTGGTGGTGTATCCGGCTAATGCGGAATTGAGTTTGCAGTAATTTATTCATGAGCATACATATACTTAATACCTACTCAAGTATGTATACTTGTACTATAATATATCATACCACTGATTTTACTATCTTTTTTTTACTGTATAGCCTTCAGGGACACAGAAATACTCGCAATAAATCCGTACCCACCACTCCAGCCCACCAGCTTTCGATCAAGAAAAAGGTTTCCTCACCAAGAAATGCATTAGTACCACAGGACATTCCATATTATTCAGAACAACCAACCAAGTTAATGTTTGTATCTGACGAAGATTAGGCAACAAAAAAAGAAACAGAACGAAATGATGAAATAAATTCTCAGCTACATAGATTCCCATCCTGATTCGATATGATTTCTTTTTGAAAAAAAAAACCAAAAGTCATCTTTGTTTTGATCTTCAAAATTCATAGTCATATTTGAACAGAGAATCCACTCACTCCTGTACGAGAGGATCCCATGTTCCTGAGAATGATAATAAGTCACGCTCACACTATCATTTTGTCCTTGCACTCGCATCATTATTCATTCTTCATTACCATTCCAAATCAAATAAACGCCTGCATAAATAATTTTCTAATGATTATATCATCAGCAAATCTGTGTTCTCTCTTCTTATTTTTTTTATATCTCTCTATTACTTTTACTCTTAGTCGTATTTTCCCATGTGCATACTTTATATATATTGAATCTTTGATTTTTGTCTCTTTTCCAAAAGCAATATGTTTCCTTTTGCTTCTTTTTTTCTACTGATATACTTTACTGCGTTGTCTCCATTATTTTTCTCAGAGACCACGTAAATTGCATCAGTCCTGTTGCTAGCTCAATCGGAACTTGCATTTTTAAGGTGCAATCCTTTTTTCCCCGTGCAGCTATCTTGTGTCTCATTCTGCTACCATATAAAACGATCTTCTTACTCCTCACACGCAACAAACAACTTTCATAATGGATTAATATAATGTATATATATTCATATACTAACAGAAAAGAAGACACGCTATTATTATATTAGATATATATATATATGTACATACATATTACATACAACAACATATTCACAGTCGAGTGAACGGCAATGGTGGTGGTGGTGGAGGAGAGAGAGAGAGAGATAGATAGATGTGAGGAGGAGAAGCGTCCTCTTTTTCCTCTTTTTTATACACACACCGTTTTTGTTGCCTATATATATTATATAAAGTACCACTTACATACATCAAGAGTTTTTTTTTCTAACATCATCGCATTAAAACAGAGTATATAATATGTACACACACAGATATATTTCTTATATACGTATATGTGCACTGTATAAAGGTATATATCATGCAGATTATTATGCATAATAGCAAGTATTTTTTCCTCTATAATATACAAAGTATAATGGATGTGGGTGACTATTAATGTCTTCTAGTTTTCTGGTGGTGGTGGCGGTGGTGCTGCTGTGTTAGTTTTGCTTATTATATGAATGTACCGACAACATATTACAATACTTTATAGAACTCTTCTTATAGGAGTACTGAAAGTGTGTGAACGGAGCAGATATGCACACAAAAGGCTGCATCACCATCATCACCACATCCATCGCAAACAACAAACCCGTCTTTCTTCGTTTTCCTCTTCTTCTTCTTTCTTGTCTTCTCTCTCTCTCTCTCTCTCTCTCTCTGTAACTTGTTGGTTTTTGTTGGATAAAAAAGCAACTACGGCAGCTTAATACCCAGAAGTTATCATTGTAAACTTTTCATACGTGAGTAAGTGTGTGTACTTGATGCGATATCAGGATGAACGCATGATGATGATGATGATGAAAGCTATTATATGATGTGCATTATGTGATGTTTCTGTACCTTTTCTGGATTTGCTTATGGATACATAGCAAATATTAGTAGTAAACTAGCAAGTCAACTACTTCCAAGAAAAGAGTTACATACATACACGAAGGTATAATAACAATAATAATAATAATAATGATAATAATAATATGATGATGATGATGATAGTGTATTACAGCTATTATTCAGTACGAAAGCATCTCTACAATATTTTTATAAGAAAAGTAATCCAAATTTTTTAAAATGATTTTATACTTAAAAAAGTTTTGATATGAAATGCGTATGTATGTTCTCAGGCATTGCATTCAAGCCATGCATGCGAGCTTGTGTGCGAGTGCATGATTTCAAGTTATTCAACAAAAATGCTGACGTAAAATGCCGTACTAACATCGCTTCGCGTCTCTTTTTTTCTCTTCTTTTCCTTTAAATTCACCGTCTGCATATATATGTATCTTTTACAATTTCTGGTGATGGTAGCACCACCATATAGCAGCCCAAGCTTCACAATGATCACGATGATGATGATGATATGACTATGAGGTTATATAGCACAAAACAAACGCCAGGAGCGAGCACCGCCCGTTCCACCGTACACGACATAAAAGATTCATGATATGAAAAATGATATGCATTCATACATGAATGTATGTACACAACAGCATAAAAAAACTAAAAAATGTGTGGATGTGTAATATTATGCATGTAAAAGAGAGGAAAATGGAGGAGGGATAATATCATTATACAACAGGAGCTGTAAAATGTTGGAAGCTTGCAATAAATATGTATATACACACACATTCATAGATTTTCATAAGGAACACCAACAATCTATAAAGCACAACAAAACAGGAGCAGCAGCAGTTGCAGCCACAGCAACAGAAGAAGAAATGGGCACATAAACGCATGCATTTAAGTGCTCTGTGGTGGTGGTGGTGGATGGAGGAACAAAGAGATATACATTTTTGTTCCATGAATACTACTTGTGTGTGTGTGTGTGTGTGTGGTGCAAGCTTGAGTAATATCCCTAAAAAATCCACCCAGAAGAAATGGAGATATGCCACCATCGCCACCACCACCACCCTCTTTTTCCTATGAAAAAAGTAGAGAACGAGAGAGAACTGCTCACCTTTTACTTCCTATACACAACATACATATATGTATATGTGTAGGCCAAAAATAAATGCGTGTACTTTTGTCCTGCTGGATATATGTGCACATATCCAGTAAACATTTATATGTAAGAAGAAATAGAAATGTGGAAAATGTAGCAGTAAAACAAGTACAAATGCCAAGCCTCTCTCACGACCACGGCGACTGCTGCTGATTGTGAGGAAGAGAGAGAGAGAAACAAGTAGAGTAAAAGCTTCTGCTGCTGCTGAGAACTATATGTGATATAGAGCCATAATAGGACCTGAAAGAACGTAATAACTGCTTCTCCCAAAGTTTCATACATGCATGCATGAAGGCTATGACAGGATGAAGGAATCGTGTGTATAAACAGGGAACAAGGGCAGAAGAAGAAAGAAAAACGGCGATGTTGGTAGCAGAAAGCAAACAAAAAGGCTAAAAAGAACGCCAGAGTAAACTCGGCCGAAGGAACACAACAAAGAAGACTAAACTCCGTTTGTTGCTACATGCACGGGGCTGCTAGCAATGAGAAGAAGAGGATGATTTAGAAAGAATGAAAGGAAATTCCCATTTTTATTCCAGATAGTAGTAGTAGAAAGATCGAAGAAACACAAGATATACAGTTAAAAGATATACATATGTAACATGGACGCTTTATATTTGTGAGAAAGAAGAAGATACGAGAGAGAGAAAAAAAGACCTGAGTGTGAGTGCGTACCTATTTGCGATGCAAAAAGATGGGCTTGGCAGTGTAGTGGCTGTTTGGGTAGGATGATATGGGTGACTGGATGTATGAGTGATTCAATGAAAATGAATGAATGAAGAATAAGAGAACGACCAAAATAGAAGTAGTGTTTTCAAATACTGAAATACTTGCAAAAAAACCAACCGGGGAAAGTCATAAGTGTATTTGCGAGAGCAAAATGAAAGATAAACAGGAAAATAATCAAGCTAGGCATGTTGTAAACTGATTTGCACGGTTTGTTTCAATTTGCTAAAAAAATATATCAGATGCACGTACCGAAAGTTGAAGTGTATCAAACACTGAAATGCTTTTACCAAAACATTCTTTTGTTTTAATTTTGAACTCACTATTTACAAGCACATGCATTCCACCGGCAACCGGGAATATTAATCAACAAAAAAATGCAGGAAGAGTGTTTGAAGGGAAAGCTTTAATGGTTGACAAGCATTTTAATTTTAGAGTATACCTTGCTTTTCTTGTATAATAATATTACATGGGTTTATTTTTAGTATTATGACAAAGGTTAAACCTGTTGATTGCAAAAAGTCAAAAACCGCTGCAAGGGATATAGGTATATACGCTAACTTTTCAACTTTTCAACTTTTCATGTATATAAGGTAGTATCAACGTTGATGATGTTGCAATGTAGGTGAAGGGAGAAAGGTCTTTCACAACTTCATATTGCACAAAGCTCAACAATTTTCCTTTCCTTCTTTCAACGTTCTAAATTTGATTCTAAATTATTAAAAAGTGGGTCTCCTTTTCCCTTTTCCTCTGCTTTTTTGTAAATAGCAAGACATGCACATACAAATATTACCTATTTCTGTTGATATTCAGTATGGGTACGTAGTATTCTGAAACATACAAACAAACTGTATTTCTCGAAAGAACTTGGGGATATTTGAGACCATGTAATTATTTTTTTGCATGAACAGTAATCGGCGGTTTTCCTAGGTCGGTTAGAACATGCGTTGGATCGGGCATTACAATAATTTCAGTATAGTAGTCGGTTTTAGCATGACAAATGTCGATACGAAATTGGTTTAAGGAAAAACTGAAAAAGTGAAAGCAGATTACTCAACAATGATTCAAGTTCACGTATTTGTTTTTTTGCAACTTCACATTGCCCCAAAACGGACTCTATTTTGAATGGTTTGACATTCAAAGGATGATGGACATGACCTACACCACCACCACCACAGCCACAACACATTAAATGATACACAATACACACACATACATCGTCATAATCAAAATAGATTTAATATGTATTAGCTGCAATGCAACTAAAAGCTGATGCGAAAATGCATGCAAAATACTTTCTCCAACTTCAAGTTGATGACCCCACATATCCCAGCAGGCATGCTATTTCTAGATTCTCTGAATTACCCTGCATTACTCCATGAGCAGTTTTGCTGAACGAGGGAACAACTAAATTTTATATTAAGTATTATTATCATACCAACAAACAGGTAACAAAATGAGAACACCGGTGTGGCAAATTTTTTAATTTACACATTTTTTATTTCGATTAGCTTAAAACATTACATAATTTTTTAAGTATATCACAAGAAAATTGGTACAGTCGTGATCAAGAGAAACCCCGCAGCATCATCTCTCTTCGTTTATACTTCCTCCACACAAAACAACTTGTCTTATAGCTACATACCCCTTACAAGGATATAGCAGGAAAGTAGTGTATATATATATTTTATAGTAAGTCGCAACTCACAAAGTTTCCCAATAATTCTGCCATACACACACACACTCGGTGTTGCGTGCACACATATATATGTTACAGTACAATCAACTTTATTTTGTGCTTTTTGTGTTGTGCAAGTAAAGAATACAAACAACAAGCTCTCTCTTTTCCTCTGATTTTTTTTACTACTGGACTGGCATCTCTGGGAGTTGTATCCACTCTTCTTCTTCTTGCTCATTGCTCACTAAAAACTAACCCAATCCATTAGAATGGAGAAATGGGACAAGCGATGGGAAGAAAACCAGTTGAGATGGCATAAGAGTGAAGTGGATCCATTTCTTGTGAAGCATCTTGCAATTTTGGGGGAGCAAGACAAGGTATGTATGTACTTTTGTGTACTGTACAATACACCATGTTTTTTTTTCTTCTTCAACTTTTTTTCGGGGAATATTTTCTGAATGTTACTTATTGTGAAATGTTAGCTACATACATATAACATAATATTATTGTTTTTTTTTCTTCTCTCTTTCGACTTCTGCTGCTGTGGCAAATCCTCTGGCCAAGATAGGCAGCTCGACCTGGTAGCAAACCAAGACATTTTTTTGTTCCACTTTGTGGAAAGTCGCTAGACATTGCGTTCATTCTTAGCTTGGGATATCATGTCTTTGCGGTTGAGGGTGTTCGCAAAGCTATTGAAACTCTCAGTGAAGAAAATAATTTTCACTTGAAATTCAATGAGCAAGATTCTACTTATCGGTCGCCGGATGGAAAGCTTCAAATTTATTTGGGAGATTTGTTCACATGTCCAATTGAGACGTGGGCTCCATTTGATTATGTTTGGGATAAAGGATCCTTGACAGCTATTGATGAGCAAAGTAGACCTGTGTATAAAGAACTAATGAAAAGGAGCGCTTTAATACCAGGGACTCATCAATGTAATTTGGAGCTTTTACATATACAACAAAAAATAGAAACACGTTCATCATCACAATCTCATTGATTGTTTTGCCTACATTTTATTCTAGCCAATAATGCTGCGAAATTATATTATTCTATACACAGATAATGATTTCAAGTACTTACTGAGAACGGTGATTTACGACAAAACCAAGTCAGACGGAAGAGGTCCCAAATGTGTCAGTGAAAACGACATGATGGAGCTGTATGGAGACTGGACAAGTATCCAACTATTGGAGTCTTCACCCCTTCCCCAGAGTCACATTCTCCGCAAGAACGTTGACATCGGATTGGTATGTCACGAAAATATCTATCTTCTCACACCCAAAAAGTAAAAACAATAAAAATTAATTGATCAAGTATAGTATATTTATTATTATTATGCTTGTAAAAAGTGTATTTTTACTTGCAAAAAATCCCCTATTGCAAAAGATATTGGAGAAAATGTAATAATAATAAAACTTGTTACTAAAAAATAAAAACTTATGAGGGTAAGTTGATACATTTTGTGGCAAATGGGAACAAGTTAATACTTTTCCCTTTGGTCATGGTGAACGGAGAACGATAAATGAAAAAGAAAAAAAAGTTTGTCGGCATAATAATCGGAAATGCAAACTGCAGTTTGCAATTTTAGCATATTCAAACCTACTTACAGATATTACAGATTGCAGTTTCAATGCACAAAGTTAGCGCTCATTCAATAGAGGTGGTAAAAATAGGTTATAAGTTACATACATGAATAAAAAAAGAAACCCACATAACAAATAATAATATGCGTATAACTCTCTGCAGCCTAACCCATTCTTTACATTCTTTCATATAACGTCAAGTGTCATACCATCACTCCCAAAAGGATAATTATTCCGCATGATTATTAAGAATTTGGAGGAAACTTCTAGTCAAACTTTCGCTACTGAGCATGTAATTGTCTGTCACTCTCGTCTCGTTACTGTTTGTCTCCAAACAAATACATCTTGTTATTATTACGGTGCGCTGACTTCCGTGGCTTCTCTATATTAAGATGTTATATTTTGCCATATTATTATTCATAGTTTTGTGTCAGTCGACAAGACGGGTAAAAAAAAGGAATTACATATATGTGTGAAGACAATAAAGTGTGATGCATTCAGCTTTTGAATAGGTAATTACTACGACTCATGTTGTTCATATCTTTCAAACTCACACAGTCTGTTGATTTTTTAAGACTTTATTTTCCCAAAAAATTAAGGAAAGCAACTCACAGCTCCACAACTAACTTGACTTGAGTGGTTTGATAAACCCCATTTGTAGTACACCTGTTAAACTACACTTTTTTAATTAATTACTGTTTGCCAACAAAAACCCATTCTCGAAACATTCATATTATTATTATTAACCATGCCATGTTCAAAAATCGTTCATGCAATATTGAGTTGTCTTCTTTTTTTACCCTTCAACATGTAGTTTCATTGTAATAAGGGAAAAATAAAATTTTATGGTAGCATGAACATATAATGCTAAATTAACTTAAGAATATACTACCTGTTCTGGGAATTGTTTTTCTTTCTGACAATTTGTTTATGGAAAAGAATACAAGGACGTTGTTTTTACGTTTTCATTTTTTCTGCCATTCTGTCATTTTCATGAATAAGAAATTTTGTAGCTTCTACACACGTTCCTGTTCCAAGTGTGTCTATCCTTCTATTATGTTGGAATACGTTGGCAAAAAAGAAAAATAACATTATAATTTAAGTACCAAAGTAATGACTCACTGCTTTCTTTCATTTTATTACGTTCCATTTCCAGTTTTCATTATGTTTTTGTTCTCTTTGCAGATGCCCAATATACAAGAAAGGAGAAAATTATATTGGCAATAATGTGCGTGCGTAGCAAATCCTTAATAGAATAATAGAGTTAGATTGTTATTTTGATATGAATCTAGGTTTACATTCTATGATTCTTAAACATGTAGCTCCAATATCGTTGATTATAGTGTACTGGAGAAAATTGAACCTTTTCATCGTGACTGCGTGAGAATGAGAACGAGAATGCTTCCAATTTTCATTTTCACTTCCATCCATACTGTTCCTCAACTATTTTTTTTTCGTGCACGAAAAGAGGTTAAAAATGCATTGCTTTCGGGAACGGAAACAGATTTGATTTGGAACTACTACTACTACTGGGAATTAAGCGAAAAAACAGTAAAAACTTAAGGCGACCCCGTACATAACAGCAGTTTGCAGTTGCAGTCGTATAGAACAAACATGTTATTATCATGCATTGCAGGTTTGTTTGGCTTGAAGCTGTTTGGGTTGCTCCGTGGAAATGAAAGCAAAAAAAATCAGTCATATGAGCTAAGCATTCCAGTAGAGCATTCGCTTTGCCCCGTACTATACACCGGTAGAAGGAACTCCTTCAATTATCACATAATATATTTCGAGATCACCATTTCCATACGTTCAAGGTTATGTAAGCGTACATCTTCTATTTAAAACTGTTTATAGCGGATATGCCGTAAAGTGAAGTGCATTAAAGTTTACTTGTTATAGTGCTGCGTTTCAAAAATACTGCAGAAGAAACCCATTTTACCGAACTGATAAGCTAAAAGAAATTATCACCCGAAGATTTTTTCGCCAACTAGCTGTAATAAGAGCGAAATATTTTCTTCCCTCTAAAATAGTAGTAGTAGTTTATCTAGTCAAAGTTACTAGTTATAAAAATGCTTTCGGTAGTTAAAGTGAATAATGTTTAGGAAAATAGTTTAATTTACGAGTTCAACATGAACCAAGAGTTTTGCTGCACTGTTGCAATTAATAGGAAGTATTCGTGGCATTTAACCTTTAAAGGCCCACTTTCATTATCAAGATAATAAGTTATCTAGGATAGAATTTATAGTTTGTTCTTGCATATCTATCAACTATATTATTTGAATGAACTATGGCCTTGAGAGGATCAATACTACAATGTCTTTGTGAGACTCAACGCCTGAGTAATTATCAGCAAATTAGTTTTAATTACTTACGTCCATCTACGTGCCAAACGAAGAGAAAAGGAGCTATTCCGTACTTAAGTTGCAGACAGTATGCTCGACTTTCGCCGAATGAGGTTGAGTTATCGGATTGAATCTATTTATATTGGTCATTAAATTTTCAAAACAAATGAATTTCATGACTTATTTTTCATTTGCAGGCTACAAGGATATTGAGAGCCAATGAATACACGGCAGATATGGACCTTGGATCAGTCAAGTCATTTGATACTAATCAGCTTCCATCCAACTCTCCAGTGGAAGATTCTAGAGCAGAGGCAAGGTGCTTACTGACCACAGGTGACGAGTTTAAGCAATAATTTATCTAGCAACTTAGTTGGATCTGTATATTTCAAATAGTGGAAATAACTCAAACGTGTTTTATTTGTAGGTATGTTATTTGGCGTGTTTGATGGCCACGGCGGCCCTGCTTGTGGACAGGTGGTGGCCAAGCGTCTACTAGATTACACGGCAGCGTCACTTCTTCCTAATGACGTCCTTCAAAAAATATCAAAAGAAAAACTAGTCACAAAAATTATAAATGAAATGTTGGAAACATACAATGACCGATTTGATGTAGTAGAGGACCTATTTACTTTGTACATAAAAAGCTTTGAAAACTACTTGAAACATTTAATCGAGCATCAGGAAGAAGAATTCGTGATGGAAAAAGCTCTAGTCAACGCCTTCCTCCATTTAGATGAAGATATCACTCGTGAAGCTAAATTAGGGCGACCCCAGCCAACCAAATCAAATATGGGTTTGATGTCAGCGCAGTTGAACGACTTGGAAAGTTTATATTCTAAAACCCTGTCCGTTGCCTTGTCTGGAGCAGTTGCCTGTGTTGCACATGTGGACCGAGAACATTTGCATGTAGCAAGTTGTGGTGACTGCAGAGCCGTACTGGGCGTTTGGAATAGTGAAACTGAAACATGGGTTGCTCAGCCGTTAAGTACAGAACATAATACGGAAAATGCTGCTGAGGTTGCGAGAATAGTTTCAGCTCATCCAGACTCCGAAAGGGACACGGTAATTCGTAATGACAGGTTATTAGGGCAACTTGCTCCTTTACGTGCCTTCGGAGACGTCAGGTACTTAAAAGTACTTCAACTTTATACTTTATTTTTTCGAGCACATGTTTTTAAATGATTATATTATGTGACTCTTAACGAGAATTATTTTCCCTGCAGGTTTAAATGGACAACCGATGAAGTTCGACAATACATTGCACCATTTTTGGGTGAACAATCTGTTATCCTATCTAGTCTTACCCCGCCATACTTAACAGCTAGACCGGATGTGTTCTATCACAGACTGCGCCCGAAAGATAATTTTATCATTTTGGCAACAGACGGATTGTGGGACCTATTGTCTCCAAGTCAAGCTGTTCAGTTAGTTGGAGAGCACATGTCTGGGAAAACAGTTCTTAAGCCATTCTTCCTGCCAGAAAACCAACCAATGAAATTAAAGGAAATTCATCGAACTCTCATGTCTCGAATGGAATCCTTCAAATTAAAACCAATTGATGCTAACGCAGCAACCCATTTAATCAGGCACGCTTTGGGAGGTACTGAGCACGGAGTAGATCATGAAAGAATTAGTCAACTATTAACCTTACCTGAGGACGCTGTGAGATTATTTAGAGATGACATTACGGTCACTGTATTGTTTTTCAATACAGACTTTTTGAGTACTAGGCCATTATAAAAATAAGTTGTTCAAATAATAAGTTATTGGATGTTGTACTTGTATCATTATCTTGTTAAATAATTCAAAGATTATTCTTGATGTTGTTTGGATCTGAATATCATGTTAATTGATGGCAAAAGTATTTTATTATTTAGATTTGCCAGTCATTTAAAATTCTCGCAACAATTTTAGTTCCGTTTGCCTCGCTCTCACAGTGTGAAATTCGAAAAATATGAAAATGCAATGTTATTAGATATTGAACGTGCTTATCATCATCATCATCCTCGGCAAAATAGTAGTATGTATTGAAATCATTGAAATACGAATTTCACTGTAAATTCTATCATTCAGGTTCAAATACTTACGGGAGCTTATAAACTTTAAAAAAATGTATTTGGCAATAAATATTCGGCTGTTTTACTGTGATTTGCGAAATCTATAGCAAGTATAAAGTTGTGTTTGGTAATTTGTTTTATTTGTGTAGCAAATAATTGTTTTAGAAAAAGCGCTAACAGTAATATTTCCTCCATGCGACGTGACACAAAAATCATATACATACATATTGTGCTAAAACCTATAACATTTGCTGACATTTTTGTACCATCATAATCATAACTTCAAAAGGCTTGATTTTTTCTTTGGTACGCAAGTACCTTGAACCGTTACTGCTCTTTTGCTAAATTGCCGTCCCCCCAGCGTGTACCGCTATATATTTTTTCTACCAGTTCTACCTCATATTGAAAAAATTGAAACCAGGAATGCCCTGACCATTGCTCTTATCGATAAAAAGTTGTTTTGTCTTGGCTCACCATACATTTATGTAAATAGATTCTGTCACCACGAACTAGCACTAACACAGATACCGGGCATTCTGAGGGCTCATATATCTTTCGTAGTCAGTCAGTAATAGCAAAGGCCATTATCTACCTACATACTATTTTTGTCATAGATAGTTTTTAAATTTTACTAATTAATGCGATTGATTTCATACTGTATTGGTATTTTTGTTGTTTGGCGAATTTGCTTTCAACCACTTTGTTAATTATGGGAATGTAATAGGGGGTATACGGGATTATTACATATTTGTGAATTAAAGTATCACGTGGCATCTATTGCCATGTATCATTCTCTATTCTATTAGTTTACATAAGTACATGTTGGAATCGAACAAACTTTTGTGCATCGCAAAAAAGCGGAATATAGCAGACGCGACAAAACTTTTGATACCTTACCATATACGGCAAAAATGAAAGCCAAACAGACGATAATAATGGGGATGTGTGCTCAAAAGTAAAAAACCAACCTTCCAGGCAGCAAAAATTAAACAAGCGTATATTTTACTCGTGTATAGCCAATAAAATAAATTAATCAGCATTATCAATACACCTTGCATATTACCTATGCACTTTGATATATACGTAGGTACATACAACATATATATTCAGTCCGTGCCCAGTAGGGCATTAACCATATCCTTTGTCCTAGGTATCATGCATGCTTCATTTTAGTCAGAAGGGAGGCTTATGAATAAAAACTATAATTATAATGCTTATGTCATCTTTCTTATGATTATCCTAAATGTGATTTGATTACGTATTCACATCACATACAGAAATACAGTACATAGCTACATAAAATTCATAATCGTGGATGTCAGTATTTTTCAATACAGATATTCTCGCTCAATGATGGCAAACAACCTAAAAGCTTTTAAAAACCAGAGGATGTTAAATCTTAAATGTTGATTTTGCTTGCATAGTCATTTCCTGTCTTTGTTTCTTTTTCGTCTCCATATTTAATACTTACATTCTACCAATACAATAATTATTATTATTATTATTATTATTAAGACTTTATTGCAAACTCAAAAACATAAATATACAGAGGTGTAATGAGTTCATATGTTGATAGTAGTAGTTATGACAGTTTGTCAGAGATTATGGTCCCATACAGTGACATTGATCAACGTGCCCCTATTTAGGATATGTATTACCTATATTTTATGACTATGACGAATCTCATCTCATCATGACACAAAAGAAATCGCAATAATGCTTTTAAAAACTATTTTGCAATTCTTCAAATTCCTGTATTTGAAAATTTAACATATTTTAACATCAATATGTATTTAAGTGCTCATCAGCAGAATGTGCGCAATTGTGCTAACTTAACATGTCCCTATAATACTTTAAAAGAGTTTAAAGTTAGATTTAAAGAGTCTGCTTTCTATTTTAGATCATGCATACGTGAATACATGTTCAGTTTTCAGTTCAGAATGATGAAAGGGATTAAATTTGGTTTTCCAATATCAGTTTTATGTGGTGTTTTAATAAGAGGTTCATGTTTATGGTTTTATAACATCATTAATCCTAACCAATTTACGATGACAGAAATTACTTAACAAATCACGCTTGGCATTTAAAACCTTTTTTTCCTAAATCATAATCAAACTCAGTAGCTATAATCTCTGGCTTAAAAAGCACATAGTTTTTTTAAAATTAAAATAAGCATTACTTTTATTATAAATGACCCCTTTTGCTCTGATTCGGAATGCAATATTATGACTACATGGTATATCATATGACGATGATTATTGTGCGTATCTGTAAATGTAATATAATGACGAAGACAATGAAAAGACATGTCATTCATGAGTGACAAGCAGACAGCTCTCTCTTTCTATCTCCTACCAAACACTGACAAATAACTATAAAGACATTTTCTAAAACAGACCAACAAGACCAAAAAGCTAAAAAAAAGTTGGTGCTTGTGCATATTATAATATGTCTTTTGCCTGCCTCTACATGAAAAAGTTCTCTGATTTTCAACATTGAGCACAAAGAGAAGAACAGATTTTCCCTATTAGGTAAGTTGATGAAGTTGAAACTCTAGATGCATAATAATACGTATTTACGTATACACAGAATGTAATATATAATGATTTTGTATCATTATCATTACAAAAAGCAGGGAAGGATACCTCTGCTTGCCTATTCACCGAAGAATACATACACGACAAAAATGTTTTTCCTTCTTACTCATGGATTATGTACATGTATCAAAACTTTTTTATGAGTAGTAAATCCATCCTTTTATAGATATATATCATTTAGAACTTTGGATGCTGCATAAAAGACATATAGTAAGTGTTTCAGTTTGTAAATATATATTCCATGCAATATGCAATATAGTATATCAGAATACACAGACTGACATAACTTGAATTTTTGTTGTTGAACATCATGAGCACAACAATGATGATGATGATGACCAATGCAGTAGGATGTAAATGAAAAGAAAACTGTCATGTAATGCACGTAATATGTATGTACAAATATGTGGGAGAATATTGTATGTGCTTATCCTGTATATCATATAATACCTATATTTTGTATGAGAAAAGGGTTGATGCTAATATTATTATGGCGAGTTTTTGTGTGTGGTAGGTAGGGTGAACTGTGAATGAAGTACTAAGAACGTGAAGAAATAGTGAATACAGCATACAGGCAGAGCTAGAGCCTCTCCTTCTTTGCCCAATTCTGCTGAATTCCTTTTCTGTGACTCGTTGCCTTTTTTGGATAAATTTGTACCAGTGAACGTATGTGTGTGTTTTATGGTATAATGCCATGAAGTGCTACATTTTACAGCTTAGAAAAAGTTGATTCACAAGAGGAACAAGAGGATAACATATATCAGTCAGTTGGATGGAACTGTTTTTGTATTCAGGTAGTTCCCGATAATTTTTGTTTCTGTTCATTAGTGCCAGTGTTGTTGAGTGGATTTTCGGACGTGTTCCACTAGAATTAATTTTCAGAGTTGTGTATACAAAAAGTAAGTGAAATTTTTCCCCTTTATAATTTGTGCAGTTGACGATGAAATTACTATTGTGGTTTAATAAATTGATGCTGGATTGGTAGAACAGATTTGGTATTAAAATATCAAGGAGATATGCTACAGCAGATTTTCTAAGGGTGTTTCTTTTAATTTTAAAGAGACAATTGATTGATTGTAATATTTGCCGTCGAAAAATAATGATCACTAAATCGCTAATAATGAAGTCAAGCAGATCAATTTCCAAGTTGTCTTAGTTGTGTCACAGAAACATTGTGAGCACGGGTGTCGGGATTCCCTCTGAAATATCTTGCTGACAACTTATGACATTGTATTTTGTTTTTGAAGATTTGCCAAAATGTCTGCAAGAAAAACCGGGAGACGTGGTGTGACAAAGAAGAGGGCTCAGAGAGCAACCTCCAATGTGTTTGCTATGTTTGATCAAGCACAAATTCAAGAGTTTAAAGAAGCTTTCAACATGATTGATCAAAACCGAGATGGATTTATCGATAAAGATGACTTACATGACATGCTGGCTTCATTGGGTAAATATTCTTGTGTGATAAGCTATTGACAAATGAGCAATATTATCTTATTTCCTATTCTGTGATCTGTTAATTTTAATTATCAGGAAAAAATCCCACGGACGAATATTTGGAAGCGATGATGAATGAAGCACCTGGGCCAATTAACTTCACCATGTTTTTGACCTTGTTCGGTGAGAGACTACAGGGTACTGATCCCGAAGAAGTTATTAAAAATGCATTTGGGTGCTTTGATGAAGAAAATGCTGGGTTGGTCAGTGAAGAAAAACTCCGGGAATTATTGACAACAATGGGAGATCGTTTCTCGGATGAGGAGGTTCGTAATTATCTGAGCACTTGCTAAAAAATATTTTGATTGAAACAACAATAACTAACAAATAAATTTTATGGAAAATGTTAATTAGGTGGATGAAATGTTCAGAGAAGCTCCAATAAAAAGCGGCCTGTTCAATTACATTGAATTTACCAGAATTTTGAAACATGGTGCTAAGGATAAAGATGAACAAGAAGCCTAAACACGTACTTCCATTCCGTGGCTCTCCTATCATTATCAATAAATTGTCTAAAGCACTTATTAATTTACATACATGTACTCGCTTAGTGAATTATCAGATTGAGCCATACAATAAGTTATATTCTTGTCTTGAATTTGTAATAATTAAACATTAAAACTAATCATGTCATATAACAAACTGCTTTATATATTAAAATTATGATTTAGAAAATAGATAGAATAGTTGTAGTTTTTTTGTAATTTTATTGCCATCATGAAAATGTGTTAAACAAATTGATTAATAACAAATTATGTATCAGTATTGATTTTATGGTAAAATGTAGTATTGCTTGAAACACAAATAGCCCGGATTTATGAATTCGAATTTAAGACATTGGAAAACTTAAGGCTAAAAATGAAATGATGTACGTCGAAATTTAAGAACTATCACGTATTTTTCCACATTGTTACCTACACTTAAATGTGAACGAAATAAACTACTACAGCCTAATTTAACCCTACATTTACGAGTATTAGTGTTATATTTTGAATTTAGCTAGATTTAGAACATAGTACAAACCTGAACAGCTGAACCCGCATCAATTTATTATTGATGAATCGTTGAGTACTAATGGACTCTCCTTTGTAGGAATCATTTTTTTTTGTAATCAGTGATATCAGTTTCATATTTTTACTGATATCCGTTGAAACGATTGGGACCGACGGTGTAAGGAGCTGACTTGGTGGAACATTGGCTACAAGAGCCCTCTTGTTCTTCCTCGTACCCATCATCAAAGTTATCCATGGACCTATGTTTAAAAATCGGATATATACTTATTGTTTACCAATTTAAAAGTTGTATTTGTTGCAAAATGCAAACTTGTAAGCTTTGGCGTTTTTAATCAGTACTTAAAAAAAGTCCACCAATACATACCTTTGACTGAAGGAGTTATATGATGGGTCTCGCTGACGGTAGTGGTGAAAGTGATCATCTGCTCGGGGAATGTGTGGCGTTCCTTGATGATGAAAGCCAGTGTTCAGAAATGATCCAGAGCTGCCATCAGCAGAATACTGTGATGGAGGATATACTGGCTGAGGTTGAAGGGATGTCGGGCCAGCAGATCTTGGACTTGGGCAAGCACTTGGATTGGTGCCAGCGGTCACGTACATATTGGAAGATCGCGAATGCGCTGGTTGAGCCGGGAATGGAGCGCCGCTATAATTTTTTTTAAATTCGTTTTTATTAAATATTGTCAACGTCGTAAAATATCAATTTACAAAATCATACGTGGCAAACATTCATTACATTCCAGTAGAAGAAGAAGCAGTGGGTGGTTGAAACGGGGCATGTGATGGTTCAGGCTGACCACCAAGGCCAGGGAACCCACTTCCAGTAAAATTAAGGTCGTAAGCTCCAGAGTTTACAAAGAAAAAGCTGAAAAAGTTGGTGCCATGATTTACAGTTTGGGCAGACCCAGGCAACCCCTGAGGTCCTGTGGCCATGTGCTGATGTTGCATTGATGTCGTTCGCTGATTTCCTTGACCTTGATTGCCAGCTCCGATGTACCGAGAATTGTTCATGTATCCGTTTGGAACATCCATATTGACTACAAAAAGTTCATCACATAATAAAAATCGATTATTTATTTTTAAATAAATTTACTTTAATTATAATATGCGAAATGGCATAACAAAAAAAATCTCTTTTACCTCCAGAAGGTGTAACTTGAAGTGAAAGAGGTACTGTGGTGAAGCAATTAAAGTAAACTAATTGGCCTCTAGAAGAATTAGCACTGTATCCTCTCACTGAGTAAAAACTTGAGTTGTTTCCACTTCTGTTATATCTAGACGAATAGTTCACACGTTCTTGTTGTTGATTCTCGAAAACCTGACGATTTTCTCTTCCACTGAGAGGTACAAGTTGATGGTCTGCCGCTTGGGCCTCGTCAGTCACCGATAAAGTGGAAACTTGACGTGACAATGGGGAAGAGTTTGTATTGCGTTCGGGTTGTTGATTTTGATTGTCTTCTTTACAAGTTGATTCCTGAACGCGATCTGAACTCACAGAAGTTTTAGAACTCCTTGCCTTGCCACCTTTCTTCTTACTAAACTTATCTCCTCTACGACTGGAATCACTCATTGCAAGACGTGCGCATTCTAGTAGCTCTCCCAGAAAAATGAAATACGTAGCTACCTTACCTCAATCCAAGACATTGATGCATCAGTTCTCTTATCAATCAATTTGCATTAATTAATCAAGAGGCGTTTCCTTTATCATTCATTCCTCCAAAATTTATGCACTATCAACAATAGTATTCTGCTCCTTTTCAGATAAAAACGATGAATAATTGTAACAGAAAAGGTCGGATCTTATATTCCATGAATGTGGAATGAATGTAAACTCCCCTATTCACTACACTACTGACACAAAATAGAGATAAGAAAAATATGATAATCAAATTATTAAAAAAAAATGATTTCTTAAAACTGGTCTGAAAAATGCAATTTGCACTTTAATGAATGTAGAGAGAGAGGAAGAATTGTTTTTATTATGCATTTGCTTCTAATGAATATGTATGCATACACTCACGTAAAGAAGGTTACGGCGTGACATTCAAATAATATTTTTGCTGTTGGATTCGAGTTCGCACATTACGTTGCATTGATGCGTTTGTTCCTTCTGATGCAATGGTATTGCATGCACATTCGCAAAGTGCAAAAAAAAGAGTACCAAGAGATGTTGAGGTTGAGGTTGAGATGCATAGGTAGGTATGCAAATTACATGTATGCATTGCATGGTATTGTTGTCTTGTTTCAATGAAACTCTGCCGTGATAAATATACATTCATAATAATATTTAGAGTTTGATTAATTATGCAAATAAGAGATGATAAGAGATGGACAAAAGACAGCAAGACTAGCGATAAAAAATACTCAGGCAAGAAAAATATATACTTCGAGGACGTGCATACATGCTTCCACATTACAAATTAGTATCTTTGATTTCTAGTACATTCGTTCTCGTTTGATGAATCTTATTTTTTCTTCAACTCCCTTGTTCACTGCGACCAAAGACATTCTTCACAGCTTCTCGTCACGAATTACTTAAAAAATTATCATTCATTGCTGTCGCTTGCATGTACAAGGATTACAAATAATTTGTTAATTGGATCTTTCAGGTTCTTCTGGTTCTTCATCCGAAGTAGAACTGGAAGAACCCGTGTTTCCCGATGTTGCACTTCTAGTAGAATCATCGTTCGGATCCGGTAACGACAAATTACTGACTACAGCTCTAACGCAATCAACTTTCTCCTTTTCTGCTCTCCACTTTTGAGTCATTTCTTGAAAATCCTTCCTATTCAGTAAAACGATAAATGAGCAACTAGATTTATCAAGTGATTGCCACACAATTTTGCGTATATTTTGTATTTATAAATGCACGGTACATACTCAAGTAAATTAAACCGAGTTTGTAGACTAACGTCTCCGTCATTGCCTTCATCGGAATTACTTTGATTTTGACTTGAACCGTTGCTCTCTGAGGATGAAGATTTATTTGTGCTAGAAAATAGTCCGCTTGATGGGGATGACCCACTTTGTCTTGCCGGATTTTCCGAAAAATATACGGGATACAACTGGCTCTGTCTTACTAATGTTCGACAGTTTGGGCATGTTCCCACGAAGTTGTTTGCGTTTCCACCAATACTACATCAGAATAATAAAATGGCGAGGATGAAATCTGAGGGCAACTGTGACAAATTGTAAGGATATTTTTTTTATAAAAACATACTTTTCTATCTGGAACCAATCTAGCAAACAACTTTTGTGGAAAAGGTGCCCACATGGTGAACAACATGCATCCGAAGAAGACGCACTTCCATCATCCGTTTTTGATTTTTTAGCGGGCGAAGATCCTGAAGCGGTTCCACTTATTTCATCCAAGCATATTAAACATATATATTCTGTCATTTTCAAAAAATAAAGAAATTTTACTTGCGAATTTTTGCGCTTTATTAGAAATGTACTACAAAATTAAACAAATTCTACGATGTTTTAATAAAATTATTGGAAGAAATAATGAAAATGATACGATAACAGCAAATCCTCAATTAATTCATCAAATAATATAAAATATATTTTTTAGTAGGGTTAAAATATCTTTTTCTTTTATATCAACGTTTTTATAGTAACCTTCGCACAAGGCAAATATTGAATATGTACTTCATGGATACTTTCGTCGTTCAGAACCTTGCCTTCGCCAAACTTGCTACCAACAACACCTAAAGCAATGTGGGCTCCTGAGGATATATTATTATGCGAGATTGATGATTTTCTTGACAAAGAAAAATGTTTTTCTTGAGCTATTCACGCAACAATTAAATTTGGAAACGATTCGAGACGAGTACGTTCAACTAATTCCTATATCATTATCATCATGAATCCAGTAATGACCTTTAGAACAAATCCTTAATTTCAATTGCTGTAATGAAAACAAATTATTAATTATACATTAAAAAGGATGAATTGAATTACGTTTGCTTCAGGCAGTGGGCCATTCTTCATTCTTTCTTGTTTCAGTCCGGCATGCTGCTTTCTTTCTCGCGGGGTAGAGTTAAAACGGCAATGGAATGAACGTGACTACATGTTTAGTTCAAGGTGACGAGCTGCGCACGTCCATTTACTCCCCTCTCTTCTCATTCCTCACCTCACACATGAAAAAACTTCGTCTCTCCGTTTTTTGTTCCCACAATATATAGTACCTACCTACTGGTTTTACTACTGTGCCCTTGTGAGATGAGAAAATACCGATATTCTTGATTTTCCAAAGTATTGTACCAAGTCGTGCAAAGCAGAAATTGTTTATCTAGAGTACAAACGTTATATAATATTATAGGTAGGTACAAAATGTGCATTCTGCATATATATACTGGAGCCATATTTTATGTAACTTTTACAAAATGAAATTTTATGTTATAATGTTCATACATGCATATATATACATAATACACCTTACAAGTGTAGTGTATGTACGTGTGTTAAACTAAATGTACGGAGAAAAGTAGTGGTGGGTTACAGTAGTGTGTACCATGTCTCTCCTCTCGTAAGTCTGGTAGTAAAATTCGTAGTAAGAACATTTGTACTATTTGGTATAGTATACATGTACGCTTTCTTTTATGGTAAAGTTTTTTTATACATATCCCCTGCACTGTTTACACTCACAACATCAGTCACCCTACATTTCATTTCCTTCTCCAATAATGATGCTTTTTACTTATATAAGTAGTATAAAGAAAAGAAAATATATACATACATCAAACATCACTATGAACCATCCAACCACCACCACAACAACAGCATAACACTCACATGTGACGAAGTAGTAGCTTTCTTCTTTTTCTTCTCTTTTTTGGGGGTCGCATGTCCATGATATCTCATGCTTTCTACAACATGGACGCTGCTCTACACTACGTATTCCCATAAGTGGAGAACAAAATTCTCCTTTTTTGTCACCATTTTTCCCTTCCGTCCACATCTAAAAATTTTATATAATATTTATGTATGTTTTTGTGCACAAATATTGTATATAGAGATACATTCTTATTGCGTGAAACTATATGAGAAGCTATAGTGGGATACATAAAAAAATATTTCAAATGTACACACGCACACACAGTTTCAAAACATGACGTTTTCCCCTCTTGTGCTCACTTTATACTCTACTTTTGGAGGAGAAACATCATAAAAATCTTGTGTGTCTGTTCCATAATATCGCTAGTGCGTCTTTTGCCTTGTTTTTGTTTCTGTCTCCATTTCTTCTTCCTCACAGATTCTGGGAATTGTGTTGGTGGTATCCTGGTACTTTTACTGAAACATACATGTATACATATATAAAGCTGTTCCTTTTCATTTAAACTATTATTTCCAGACTCGAACACATACTCTTCTCTCATCTGCTCCTGTGTGTTGGTGATTCTTGTTCTTTCAGAGGGAACCCTCATCATCCATCGTTTTCTGGCGAACATAACGTAAAAGCAGTAAATTCTGGTAAAACTCTATACTACTGTATGTGTACATGTGCTGCTACTTTTGAAGCTAAAGGGAAGGGAAAGCTCTCTTTTCTGCGTAGTAGAGAGAAACATCAGCAAGACTTTCTGTGTTGCTGAAAGAGAGGTACAAGTAATATTATTATTCTCGGCTCATCATTTTTCCCCAGCTTCTCTCTCTCTCCCTCTCTCTCTCTCTCTTCTATCTTCATCTCTTTTAGCCTCATGTTCACTTGCATTCACTCACTTTCCGAGTTATTGATGTAGGTGATGATAGTGGTGCACTTTTCATCAGCTTGTCAGTAGCGAACAAGGGTAAAAAAAATAAAAGAAAAAAACTCTTTCTCTCTTGCTGACTTACACCAAATTTTGTAAATAAATATTTGCCTGGTTTTCGTTTGGTCTGTTGTGTGTACACATTTTTTGGCACATTAAAAAATTGCTGCCTGTTAGATAGACAGATAGATTTGTCCGGTGAACGTGTAAGCAAACCTACTTTATTTATACGGGACTCTTTTCATCCTTCTTTTTTTTCCAGACCCAATTCTCCAGCTGCTCACATGTTTATAGCCGGACTCCCGGACATTCTCGGTTCGCATTCCGGTTCGCAGTGTTGTTGTTGTAGTAGAAGTAGTGAGTGTGTGCTGCTGTTGGTGCTGGTGCTTCTGGTTTTCTAGTATAATAACCGTTGTGACTGTTGGATGGATTGCTTATTGTGCTACTTTATGTTGAAGGAGCAGCAGCGCTTCTTCTTTGGCAATAGCTGTTAGTCAGCAGGAGTGAAAAACAGTTAACGTGTGGTATAGTAGTGGCGTGGTGCTGCTGTATGAAGGAGAAACAGAGAAAAAACTTTCGATTGTGTGTGTGTGTTCACAATTTGATATTTTTAAATAAAAAAATATACAAAAACGTGTGTTTCATTTTGTAAACTGTGAAATTTCATGTGTGAGCATTTTGGTACAAAAAATATTTTTCCTGTATGTAAAATCATATAAATACACAGTGCAGTAAAAGTTTGCAAGAGAAAAGTTAACTTTTTTCTGTGGTGTACAATAAAACTCTTTCATGTGAGCATATTTTTTCTAACAGGATAAACCCCCAAAAGTTAAAATTCCCAACTTGTGTGTGGCTGTATGTATGTTAAGTGACATTGTGCAAGGTAAAACCTAAACTATATTATCCAAAAAAAAAATCCAAACTACCGGTGCCACTCAGTCTGTCGGTTTCTTGCGCTGCTGTTACACGTTTTATCTTTATGAAGAATCAGTTGATAAACTGCTATAGTTTCTTTTAACACAAACTTCAAATCCAAAAAAAAATATATCGCATAAAAAGTTTCCAATCGTGTTTTCCACTGTTCCTTATTCTAACTCACGCTGTTACTACACAAGCAATACTTCCGTTTGTTGAGCTACACTACTACGCAAGTTGGAAAGGTAAGCAACAATAAATTTTTTTCCTATATCTTTTATTGATCGATTAACTGGTTTTAAGGAGGAGGGGAAAGTGATGGATTGAATATGTATTAGAATATTATGCATGCACATTACATAAATTACATTATACATGTATGCATGTAAGCCTGTTGTGTAGTTCAGTTCAAATTTTAAGCGTTTACTTTCATTTACATATACACACCTGCACATTCATGTGCAATGGTGTGTGCATCCACCATATATCTTTAACGGGGAAACAAAAAAGGGAAAAACTTAAAATGGTTATTTCCGTGACAGAATCGTGCAGAAACATTTCAAATGTGTGTCGCTCCTACTTTTTCTTCGTGTGATCTTGTCCTGTCTTGCGATAATAGCTTTTATCTTTATCTCGCGTTTGTTGCAGTAGTAGTAGTTGTAGTACATATGCAATATGCATGAACTTGGAACTATGAACTTGATACGCTGATGTATAAAGAGAGAGAGAGAGAGAGGGTTGAATTTTTAAGTTGCTAAATGTCTTCGGAAAAATATATAGGTAATATCATATGTACTTGTTTGTTTGATAGATGTGATAATGTGCGAGGCAAGTTAAGCTTTGCTTGAATATTTACTCTTTGGAATTATTATTCCAGACACAAGCAGTAAAAATGTTATCATGTTTCATCCATCCATATTGGGGGAATAAATATTGGAGAGTAATAATCATAGTAAGTATTACATATATCTTGAGTCTTTTCCATAAAAGTTTTTCTTATTTTTCCAGAGAAAAAGAAAGAAGAAAAAAACCTTAGAGCTTTGGATACTATAAAAGGTTTTGTTTTGGCAGATGATGTAGGGGTACTATATGATTAACCTTGTTCAACCTATCATGTCAGCCTTTCAGTTTTTTTTCCTCCCATATCTTCCTATTCCATCCTTCTTCTTTCTTTTCTAAACTTTTTTTTCTTCTCTTTTGTCGTTTATTATATTGTTTTTTTTGTACAAGAAAATCTGAAAAAGAAGAAAAAAAATGAATGATGAGCTGTTGTATCTGTAGCGTATAGATTACCCATTATTTTATATACACTTTCGTTTGTTTTCCAACCGATACTCTTATTAAACGTCATTTGTATGCGGGTGGGTGGAAAAGGAATGAATCTTGTGTTGCGTGAGTGCATTTTCACTCTCACAGCACAACCAACCACGACACTAAAGTTTAGTTTTTTCTCTCATCCATTCGCCGTAACATTCTCTCTTAACATGCTGCTCACTTGTCCATTTCTTCCGCTCTCTCTCTCTCCGTATTTTACTCCTTTTGTTGAAAATCCATTGATAAACCAAACCAAAATGGTTCCAACTTTATTTTGACACGAAGGATGATGATGAT